>JAZBGZ010000985.1:0-24705 GCA_037414795.1 Stenodera caucasica | reverse complement strand
GTGACCTGCGCAGTTTGAGGGTCGGTGCTTGAAATTTAGTATCTCGTGAAATTTAGCATCTCGTGAATTAACAACGTAATCATTATAAAGAACTATTGAATAAAAGAACTATTCCAGGATGAATCTTTGAACTACTGAAGAATGTTCAGTGCTTGTAACTAAATTCCTGTTATACTGATAAGAATAGAAAATATTATCTGAGAATAAATAATTTAGCCCTTCAGATGGTTGTCAATTGTGTGTTAAATTCCGTTAAAATCATTTAAAATCTTCGAATGTTACAAAATGGGGTTATGTCGACTATGTTATTTACAAACATCTCAACAATTCTGCAGAAATATATTCGTTAATCAAGACAATGAGCCACCCATCTTGGATATTATTGCAAAGTTAACGGATTTGAAAGTAAAAAAAATAACAATATTTCTCTATTGTTCCAATGATTATTCTTATTTTTAGATATATAAAACAGATCCTTATTCAAAAATAATATGTTCCAATTGTTGGGATAAATTAATCAATATTTATCATTTTCGACTAGTAATTTTACAGACTAATTTGAAGTTTCGTCATAATTTCAATAATAATAGTAATAATATCGATAATCAAAACTTTATTCATCAAGTAGAAGTAAATCGAGAACATCAATACGAAAACAATAATGACAATAAAATAAATATAATTGATGATATTTATAATAAGAATAATGTGAGTTCTAACGAAATGGGAGAGATTGTACCAAAAATCGAAATTGAAGAACATTCTATAATATTCGGTAAAAATTACCATCTTATTATGTCTATTGTAGTATTGAAAATAAGTTTTTAGGCAGTGATGATCATGAATTTCATTATGAGGAAAGTACTGTTGATGATAACAATAAAGAATATTACTTTAAAACAATAGATCAAACTAGTGAATTAGAGAAAACAGTAAAAGAAGAGCAAAACGAAAATAACATTACTCATAAAAAACGTCCAATGCAAACGAAAGTAATTCATCGTTTTTTAACTGATAAAAAATTGCATCAATGTAATATTTGTTATAAGAACTTTACATCAAAAGACAACTTATTCCGACATTTGAGGAGTCATGCTGGAGAAAAACCGTTCAAATGTGATATTTGCGACAAGAATTTTTCACAGAAATCCAGCTTAACTGATCACAAACGAGTACATAGTGGTGAAAGACCATTTAAATGTGATCAGTGTGATAAAACATTTTCTCGAAGATTTTGTTTGAAAGTTCACGCAAAAGTGCACAATATTGAAACATCTTGTGACAACAACATTATGATAAAAACTAATGAAATTGAACAAATTTTTGAACATGATGAGAAAGAAACTACTGTAACTGAGAGAAATGAAAATTTGTCCAAGAGTGACTGTTTGAATCTTGAAAAAATTCCATCGAGAACTAAAATAACTCGTCATTTATCAGTTAATAATAACCTCTCTCAATGTAATATTTGTTTTAAAAATCTCTCGACAAAAAACAACCTACGCAGACATTTATTGAGTCATTCAGGCGAAAAACCATTCAAATGCGATATTTGCGATGAGAAATTTTCACAGAAAGCCAGTTTAACTGAACATAAAAGGATACATAGTGGGGAAAGACCATTTAAATGTGAGATTTGTGATAAAAGATTCGCTAGGAGAACTTGTTTAAAAGTCCATACAAGAGTGCATAGCGATAAAAAATTATATGAACTTAAAACAAATGATGATAAAAATACAAATAAGATCAATATTAAGAAAAACTACAATGAATCAGAAATGGTTAAAAATTCTAATCAATGTAATATTTGTTTTAAAAATTTCTCATTGAAGGTCTATCTTTTCAAACATGCAAAAATACATATGAATGAAAAACCGTTCAAATGTGATGTTTGTGAAAAAAAATTTTCGCACAAAAATCATTTAAATGATCACATAAAAATACACACTGGTGAAAGACCTTTCAAATGTGATTTTTGTGGTAAAACATTCGCTCGAATGTTTTGCTTGAAGGTTCATTCACGATTACATAATGTTGATGACTTACAAGAAACGCAGAAATGTGGTGTTTGTTGTAAATTGTTCTCATCAAAAAACCAGCTAAATAAACATGAAAAAACACATACAGGCGAGAAGCCATATAAATGTGATATTTGTGGTAAGAAATATACACAGAATGTTAATTTAATTATACATAAAAGGACACATAATGGTGAAAAGCCATTCACTTGTGATCATTGCGGTCAGAAATTCACACGAAAATCTAGCTTAAATAATCATTCAATGTTACATGGTGATGATAAACCGTTTAAATGTCAGATTTGCGAGAAAACATTCATACGAAAATATTATTTACAAAATCATATTAGACTACATTGCGGCGAGAAGCCTTATAAATGTAATCTTTGCGGTAAAGAATTTTCACAAAGAAGCTACTTAAATAAACATCTAATAGTCCATGATGTTGGAAATTTGAACGAAAAATTGGGTGAAAAACTGGAGGGAACTCTATTTAAATGTGATATTTGTGGTAAAAGATTTCTATCCAAATTGAGTCTAGATAGACACTTTAAAGTACATACAAATGAAAAACCGTGTTTATGCGACATCTGTGGCAGAAAATTCACTCGACAAACTTATTTGAAATTGCATCTAATGTCTCATACAGGTGAAAAACCTTACAAGTGTGATATTTGTAGTAAAATATTTGTACAGAAATCTTATTTAATTGCACATGCAAAAGTACATTCTGGAGAAAAACATCACAAATGTGGTACTTGTGATAGGAGTTTCTCACGACGGTTTCATCTAAAAAGGCATATACGATCTCATATTATTGGAAAACCATTCGAATGTGATATTTGTGGAAGAGTATTTGAGCAAAAACGTTACTTGAGCCTACATTTAAAACTACATACAGATGAAAAATCCCACGATACTTAATATTCAAAATTTTGATCAAATTAGCATTAATAAATTGTGATTGAGTGGCTTATTCATATTTGTTATTCTCAAATTTTATCTAAATATGTGATTTTAAATTTATCGCTGTCAATTGGATACTATTATTAGTTCTTATAGTACAAAATATAAATACTAGGGGGCGGCCAGAGCATTTAACCTCAAAATTCAAGTTCAAGTACATACAAAAATGAGTGATTGTAGAATAAAATCGGCTCTTGATTGTTTAAGAACTGAAACAAACGGTAAGTTGATGTTTCTTAGAATAATACTTGATTATACATATATAACATTATATTTCAGAACTCATTCACGTTCACCCAATAGTTGGTGAGATAAATTACGAAGAGATTGGTAAGAAAAATTGGCCCTTACAATTCTATAGAGATTACGTATCAAAAAATTATCCTGTGTTGATAAAAAATGGATGTAAAAATTTTCCTGCAACCTCGAAGTGGAACTGTGACTATTTCTCGTAAGTCTAATTTAGAGTCAAATTCTTTTCATTATTCGTCTGTTTAAAATTTAGGGAAACGATACCTGAGAAAAATGTAACGGTTGCTGTTACTCCAAACGGCTATGCTGATGGATTAAATAATTGGAAAAATGAATCTGGTGAACAATTGCAGTATTTTGTGATGCCTGAAGAAATTACAATGAAAATGTCCAGATTTTTATCATTGCTAGATTCACAAAAGTATTACAAATAATTTAGAACAGTTTTTTCACATTTATCTCAGAGACAATTATGTTTGTTATATCCAGAAACAAAATTCGAATCTAATTGAAGATTTCCAAGAGTTAATTTGCGATATTGATGAAGATATAGAATGGGCGTCTGAAGCTTTCGGTAAACAACCGGATGCAGTCAATTTTTGGATGGGAGATCAACGTGCTATTACTAGTAGTGAGTTTTCATTTATTTTTTAATATTATAATTAAATTTTTATGATTGATTTCAGTGCATAAAGACCCGTATGAAAATATCTACTGTGTAATTGATGGATATAAAGATTTTATCTTAATCCCACCAACGGATTTATCGTGTGTTTCTTATAAAGAATATCCTGTTGGAGTTTACAAGAACGTTATGCGAAATAGTTTTGAAATAGAGTCAACTGGTGATAGAATCAAATGGGTTGCAGTTGATCCTCTGAATAAATCAAATTTTAATGAATATCAGCAATTTCAGCAAGCGAATATATATAAAGTTCGAGTTGAAAAAGGTGATTGTTTATATTTACCGAGTTTATGGTTCCATCACGTTCAGCAAAGTCATAAGTGTATAGCTGTGAATTATTGGTACGATATGGATTTTGATTTGAAGTATTGTTATTATAAAATGTTGGAAACATTGTGTTCGAATTAATTTTAATTGTTTTATTATATATTTTCTTAACATTTAAAAAATATTCTTATTTATAAATAAACATTTATCTATTTAACATATAAAACATATAGGTACATTCATTCGAGTAGAGAGATTCTAATACTTAAGTCGGTGGAGCTGCGTGTGCAGAGCGTCTCCTCAAGAAAGTCCTGCCTCCTGTAGGAAACTGTCTAGCTAATTGTATCAAAGATGAAGCTAATGCTAATCGTACAGAGGGATTTGAGCCGCCTGGTAGACTCACGAAAACTGTCGCAACAGCTGCCAAACCATCGTCTAAATTTTTCAACAGTAACAAAATCAAAAAATTCAATGATAATTAAGAATTACCTGTAGGCTCTACTGCGATAGGTCTCAAATCATAGTGGGCTGATTTTTTTGGTTTTTGTCGAGTTGATAGATTCAATGTTACTGTAGCAAATGGTCGTTTAGCCATATGTAACATTTCAACAACATGTCGACGTCTAGCACGTCGAACATCAGCTGCTTGTTTTGCTTTCCATGCAACAACACAAGCTGCCAAAAATAGAAAGAAACAAGAGAAGAATACGGAAAAAAATACAAATAAATCAATATGCAATTGATCTTGTCTTGAAAAGACAATCCCATAAGCGACTTTCTTTTCTGTATCAGGAGAATCTAAGGCTTGTAATATCAAATAAAAGCGCGTACTTTCCAAACTATGAATCTCCTAAAAACAAAATGGAAATTTTCAAACTATTTTAAACGAAATTATAATCAATATTACTTCTGGTAGAGTGATTACGAGACGGTCTCGTAAATTTTTTACAGATAAAATTGTTTTCGGTTGATTGATTGTGATGTAAGTTCTTAGACCTTGTGCCTCTTTTTCCAAGAAAACGTCTTTAGTTTTTTGTGTGCCATTCTCCCAGAAAGTATATTGTTGGTCTAAATCTATATCATTTAATCCGGATGTCATATTCGGTAAAGCAATGTAAGTATCGTCATGTGTGCTCATATAAGCATTCAAACTTCCTTGTGTAACGTCAATTGTTACACGAATATCAACATTCATGAAACGTGGTTGAATTGCGAAAAATACCATTTCGCCTGGATATAGCGGTTTAGGCTTCATTTTACATTCATCTGGATTTTCAAATCAAAAATTAATACCTTCATATTTAATTGTGCATTGAAATAGTGATTTACCAATTAATTTAGCATCAAAGCACATTTTCGAATCTACAGACATTCCACGATAACATTGATGTCCATTGATTGGGGTACCCATATAGTTTTCTTTACATTTTGAACATTGTACAGTCCAACATGGATGTGCGGAATTTTTACCAGAAGCACCACACACATCACTTTCTGTATTATTTTTACAATTACATTTATCACCAGTTATTGGATCGCATGTATCACCATGACCATGACATTCGCATGGACGACATGCTGCACGATTATCTTCAGTACCACGAAAATTACCTAAAATGCATTCATCACAACGTATACCAGCTGTTGAATTTGAACATTTCAAACAACGTGCATTATCTTTAGGTCCTTCTTTCACATTTAAATATTCAAAATCATCTTCATCAATCAATAAATCATCGATATTTGTCGTATTATCAACACATATTGATGTATGACCATAACAATAATCTAAGCATGGTATACATTGGACGCCATTACTAGGATCACCGACAAAGAGTGGTTTACATTTTTCACATTGAGAACCCTAGAATTTTATTTAAAAATAAAAATAATCAATATTCAATTATTAGAACATTTAGCAAAAACTAACCGTTGTGTTATTATGGCATGTTAGACATTTGTCTAATTTATCAGGCCCTTCACAGTTAGCATGGCCATTACATTGACATTGGATGCTACAATTAGCGCCAACATAGCCAAAATCACATTGACATTTATTAGGTTGTACACACTGACCACGTACACAGCCTTAAGATTATTGAAGCAATTAATAAAATAGTAAATTTACTTATTGAAAAAACAAAAGACAATTACCTAAAGGACAAACAGGTTCGCATTTAATTGTACGTCCTTGTTTATAGCCAGGACCACAAACACAATCATATCCTTGTTCCATATCGATACACAATTGTGATTCAGGATCACAATTATGATGGCCATTGATACATTCATTTTCTGGTGGACAAGTTACATAATGCCATGAATATGTTACATTCATATCCAACTCTATCTCATCATCCTATAATTGTGAATAATCATCATTTAATTTATTTGTAAAAAGAATACTAAGAAATTACCAAAATTTCTCCTTTAGCTTCCTTATAGATATCTTCACAAGTACCTAACATCGGTTTCTCATTGGAACCTTCACTACAAACTCCATCACCGGTAGTACCAGATGTTGCACACCAACCACAATGAGCATGTCTTAAACATGTTTCGCATTGTGTAAATGATTTGCATGGTTCAGGACAATATTGACGATCTTCACGTTGTAAAACTAAACCACATACACCACCAGCACAATAAATTGATTGATAAGAAGCTGATATACATTCATCTAATTGTATCGACCATCTACAATCAGCTGTATCTAAACATGTACTACATGATGTATAATGTGTACATGGTTGTAAACATGTTGTGATAGAATTAGCTTCTTGTTCTTGTAATAATGGAATACATTGTCGTTTTGTGTAGCTCCAATCGCAACCTGATATTTGATGACATTGTATACAATCGGTAGCTTGACATTTATTATAAGGACATTCTGTTGATGTTGTTGGACATGTTGTATTTGTTGTACATGAACAATTTGATATTGGTATTGGTTCATTACATATTTTACCAGGATTTGATATTCTAGATGCATTAATCGGTGTCTCTTTCAATGGACATTCTTTCAAATTACTATGACATGCTTCTGAAATTAAATCATCACCAATTTGATAGGCACAATAACCACAACCTGGTATTTTTAAACAATTATAACGTGTCGATGATAATGAACATAAATCATCAGGTAGTTCAAGACGTATAACAGAATAATGTAAATCACTACCCCAACCACCAATAATATAAGCTGCATCACCATCTGGTTCTATTGTCATTGCTTGTGCATAAGTTTCTATAGGAAATGGACCAATTTTTTCTATATTATCTGATAATAAATTTATCCATTGATTACAATTATAAGAATAAGCATAAGCATTCCATGGATAAGTACGTCCACCCATTATAAACATATAATTATCGGTTGTTACAGCTGAATGTAGAAATCTCGGTCTTGGCTACAAAATTACTCATTAATAATCAATCAATTAATTAATCAATTAATTAATTACTAAATAAATAGATGATCCAAGGCTATTTAGTTCAGTCCAAATTTTGGTGTCATAATTCAGAACATATAGACGATTCGATAATTTTGATTGTTGATGTTCATAAATATAACCACCAAAAATATAAAGACTATTAGTTGGTGAATGGAATACAGTAGAATGTCCATAAATGCCTAAAGGTCCATAGCCTTTAGTATTCCAGAATTGCCATATTTCTTTATCTAAACGATATTCCCATACAGTTCCAAGGAAGCCATATTGTGGTGATACACCACCGATTAAAATTAAACTTTCTGAACTTAAATTACGATATGATGTTAATGTATGTCCAGCCACAGATGGTGGCCATAATAGATCGTTATTTGTTTTCTTTATTTCACCCCAACGTTGATTTTGTATATCAAATTGCCAAAAATCATCTAATGTTCGATTATTATTATTACGTTTCGTTAAACCACCATAAACGTAAATTGCTTGTTTTGAATGGATTATATCAGCACCATGGAAATAACGTCCGAATGGCATTTTAGCATCTGGTGTTGAATCTACAGTTACTTGCATCCATGTACTATTTCTTGTATCAAATAAACGAATATCGTTTAATGGGCCATGCGATAGAGAATAACCGCCAAACATCCATATTGAACCACGTCGATCTGAGGCTAAAGAATGTCCAAAACGTGGTAATGTTTTACGTAAATGATCTAAATGATCAGCTAGTTTGATTGTGTTGAATAATTCCGTGAATATAATTTGATTACCAGTTGCTCTGCAACATCAACAACAACAACCACAACAACAAAAAATAAATGTTTGATCGATAATCAAGTTATTTGTGTTGGGAATTTGACAAAAATTTTATTGATATTTCATTTAATAAATAAACAAAAATGGCTTCATTAGAAGATCAACAAATAAATGATAATTTATTACGAAAATTTGGAATACCAGAACAACATCTAGATTTTAAGTATATTGAAAATTGTACAGATGGACGAGAATTGGAGAAAATACTACAAATTTTAAAATCCGGCCAAGAAGGTTATTATCCTGATTTATTGAAAACAACAGAAACACGATTAGAATTAATCAAACCGAAAAGTCGTTATTTACGTAAATCATATCCGGTTATACGTAAAGAATCGTTAAGTAATGAAGAATCGAAACAAATCAATGATGATATAAACGAATGGATTGATAATATAACAAAAAATGATAATAAATTAGAACAATATCGTAAAATTAACAATAAAACTGAACTACCAACAGTACGTCAATATGGTGAAACAAAAATTGAAACAACAAATTCGAAGAAAATCAAAGACAAACGTATAAAATCAACTGATTATTCATCATGGGATAAGTATGATGCTGATACTGAAATTTTAAAAATCGACTTACAGGAAGAAAAATTAAAGAAATCTATAATACAAACTGATAAAAATATTACTAACAAGAAAACAGTAAAATTTAAAGAATTTCTAACGGATATTGAAAGTGAAACTCAAGCTAATTACGAGAAAAATAAAGGTAATGAGGCTTTTAAAAGTGGCGATTATCAACAAGCATTACAATATTACAAAAATAGTATTCATTATAAACCGACAATAGCAGCATTAGCGAATCGAGCTTTAGTTTACCTAAAATTGAAAAAATTCAAAGAATGTATAAATGATTGTGAACAAGTCTTATTATTAGAACCAAATAATATTAAAGCAATTGTACGTAAAACACAAGCATTAATTAATTTAGGTGATAAAGAATTAGCATTTGAAACAATACAGAGAGGCATTGAGATTGATTCTAATAATAATTTAGTACAAGAATTAGCTAATAAGTTACGTAATAAAAATAATGGTAGAATTTTAAAGAATTCGAAACGTTTACAAATTGAAGAAATTAGTAATAAAGATATAATACCGATTGCTGGTACAAGTAAAATGTCACCACCCCACTTTGTTACAAATACAAATCAAACTTTATCACAAACACATAATTTACATTTGATAACAATTGATAATATTGGAAATGATGATGATGATGATTGTTGTACTGTTAATCATCTTGAACATATCTGTGAATTTAGAAATTTGAATATTGATGAAAATGCAGGTGGTGAATCTTGTATTCAACAAAATAATGAAATTCGGTCGCCTTACAGTTTTCTAAAAGCTTGGCTCTCAGCTAGTAATGATTCAAGTCTAGAGGGATGTGCAAGAATTTTGGAAACTATTGATACAAATCGCATTATTGATGGTAATTATTTCGTTCAATTCCTTTAAAGATATTCTAATTTTTCTACAATTTTCAGTGTTTGGTTGTAATTTGGACAATTCAATGTTTACAAATTTATTAAATTGTTTATGTAAACATTTTGCTGTAGTTGATCAAATTGATAAATTGCATTCGATTTTAGAAAATATCGTCCAATTGCCAAGATTCGATATAATTTCATTGTTATTATCAGATAATGATAAACGTAATATAAGATTTCTTATAGATTTTTTGAAACAACACGATAAATACTTGTCAGTGGATGTTTTAAATAAATGTTGTAAATGAATTGGGCTTTAAAAATCTTTCAAAGTTCTCATGCAAATTTCAATTGAAATCATCTCACAAAATTGAAAAGAGAATCAGAATTTAAGATATCAATTAGAATTCAGCTGATATTTTGAGTTTCTCATTTAGAATTTTGTAGTTTTTATTTTGAGAGATCTTATCAAATCCATCAATTATAGGTATATTTATAGCGTTCGTTGTACAACTGCTCCAAATATCTCGATTGTTTATATAGAAATCCAAGAGAAATTTACGGATATCAAATGAGAACAACTGACAATGAGTTATACATATTTAAGCCCCAGAAAAATTTCTCTTACTGTACCGTAAATTGATATCAATTATTTGGTTTATTTACAATTTATAGACAAATTTTTATTGATTCATGTTATGACTGAAATAATTAAACTTGTTGCTGATTTTTTTTACAATTTTATACAGAAAAATTAATAAAATATGTTTTGCAGAGTGATCGGCGTAAGCCTTGTGAAAAACATTAACTAATTTACAGTCATTCATACTTGATTTTTTTGTAATAAAATTACCGTTTTTGTAGCAACTTATAAATATGTCACGTTGAATTTTATGTACTTAATAGACATAATAAATAGCTATCTTTGCTTTAAATTGCGAGTGAACGTCACTTTACATTGATATTACTTAATACATAACAAAATAGATACATAATTGTTACTATAATGACCATAATTCTGATACAAAAATCAAGTTCTGGTGGACCGTAAACAAAAGTTAGATGTTTCAAGCATTCTATTACACAAGATATCAATTTTTTCGGACAAAAACTGATGAAAATTGGAAAAAAATGTGAGAAATATACATAATTTTTTGTCCAATCACGAATCGATAAAAATTTGCCCAATAATATTGAATAAATTGAAAAGTTGCTATCAATTTGCGGAAAATTTCACTCGAATTGTCTCAAAAACAGCCTAGAGATATTTGTATTAGTTGTCGTGCAACGGATATCCTGTACATATACAAATGATAAGCTTATTATTTTACCTGATATCACAAGCCGCTCCAATCCAATTTTTCTTACAAATACACCGACCATATGCTTTATCACAACTACCTTGGCCTTGTAAAAAACTACAATTTTTCGGACAAATAATCTCATCACAATTATAACCAACATAACCATCATCACAAACACATTGTCCATGATCACATTTACGTGGTGGTTGACAATCATCACAACTGATAATTTTATAAATAGCACTGAAACCTTCACCATTCAAACCTTGTTTATAATGTACAGTTAATTGTCCAGTTCTTGATTCAACAATTGATATCGGTAAGGATTCTTCTGAACAAAATACAGCAGATAAAGCACTTTGACTACCACCCATATCAACTAATTCCGGTAAACCATCATAAACGTAAACGGCATTTTCACCGCATGTTATATTCAATTGACTAGAATTTATATGTAATTGTATAATTGGTGTACCATAATCGATTTGTGGTTCAATAATCCATAAACATTCACGTGTCGGCTGACCACCCCATGGTGGACGATATTGTTGCATCGAACTTATACCTTGTCCATGATTACCAATCAACATACCTCTTGGTTCACAATGATAATAGCATTGTTTACCATTTCGTGGATCACCATAATAATTGTCTTTGCAACGTTCACAATGATCACCTTCTGTATTATCTCGACAATAACATATACCAGTTTCTATATCACAATCACCTTGTTCTTTTATACCATGACCATTACAATCACATTGATGACAGCCTTGTTCAGTTGTTGCATTACCATAACTACCAGGCTTACAATATTCACAATATTCACCCATTGTCCAATCCATACATTCATCACATAAACTTTCACCATTTATACATGATGAATGATTATTACAACCGCAATTTTTCGAACAATCCTCACCATACCAACCTAATTCACATTTACATGAATAATCCGGCTCACCTTGACATGTACCATGTACACAAACATTATAACATGTACGTATACAAGATGTACGACCATCACCGATATAACCTTTTCTACAATGACAACTAAATGAACCATCGGTATTTGTACAAATGGCTTGTGGATGACAATCATGTAAACCTAAGCCACATTCATCAACATCCGGACATTGAGCATAAGCCCAACGGGCTTCTTTTATTCCCAAAACATCAAAACAATTGATATGTGGCTGATTGAAATCACCTTGTACACAAACTCCAGTCATTGGATTTGTTATATTATAACACCAGCCACAACTTAATGAACTCAAACAATGCGAACAATTCTGATGTAATGAACAACTTTTACATTTCTCTTGTGTTTTCTGTATTGGTAATATACTGTTATCTTGGGCTGATACTAACGGGAAGGCTTGATCCAACCATTCACGGCACAAACCAAATTGATATTCACTAGTATAGACGGAAAAACTGAAACATTGTTGTGTGGCCTCACACCATACACAACGTCCTTTTTGATCTAAACATGTACCACAATTGGTACGTTTATAGCATGGTATTGGACATTGTTCTAAATTGATAGCAGCATCTAAACGTTGACCGATACGTGAACAACGCGCCTCTTCAATCCACCATTCGCATAAGCCAGAATTAATACAACTATCACATGATATATAATTTGAACAATTCGAACAAGCGCTCGGCTGTAATGTTAAATAACGCCAATCGTTATTATCAGATACACAACTGATACTTTCATCGATATTACGTGATACACATTGATTACTAGCCTCACACCAGCCGCAATGTGAATCAGTTAAACAATGCAGACAATTCTTATATTCAGTACAACTACCATTAGCGTATGGTTCTAAATATTCAAAAGTGAATACCTGAAATATAGAAATAGAAAAATTAGCAAAGATTTCATTCAATCATAATAAAAACATAATTAATTTAACTTTACAGAATTATAAACTGGAAAATTATCTCTATTTTTTCCGTAATTTGAAACTTCTAATTTGATAGACACAACCAGTTATTATAATAAGAAATTTTTCCTGTTTTTGAAAATAACAAATAACAAAGGTCACATAATTTTGCGGATAATCAATAAAAAAAAAAAAATTATAATAGACCATAATAATGAAAACAAATTATCTTTGCCGTGTATATTTCCAAGGTTAACAATGAGTTATTTAAAGCAAAATCAGAATATTTCTAATTCCATTTCTAGAATATTTAAAATGTTATTTAGTTTTTTAATAGTGAAATATTGATCGTTAATTATCGATCACCTCATAAAAATTACAACATTGAATACAGATTATTGATTTTGTCCAATGCCAGTTGTCAGGGTCATTAACAATAACTCATAAACACTTACTTTCGGTGTATCATCGGAATTACGATGATGTTGTAATTCCATTTTGCTTTGTTGATGTGAATTATAGGCACCTAAACTGATAACTTTGTGCGATTCAAAATCAACAGGTATAACTAATGATGTTGTTGATGATGATGATGGTGATGAATCATTAATTAAAGGCCATTTCAATGATTTACAATCTTTTTGTTCTGCTGTTACATTAGCTAAATAATTATTTGAAATTTTCAATGTTGCACTACAATAACTGATGCAAACATTCAACATTTCTTGCCAATCAGACGGTAATCGTAGATAGCCTAGAAGACGTGCAACCATTTCACCACCGATATTCGGATCGCTTCGCAACAACGGACTTGTAGGGCTATTAAAGTCGACCTAAAGACAAAAAAACAATTACACATCCGGTGATGTAAATAGAAACTATTATCAATTTGTTAAATTAAATAGTTTTTTTTTTTAATTGCAAAATAAAATAACTTTACTTACAGTAGTTGCATTGATAATAGTGACTTTATCAGGCTGTGTAAAATTAACTGGATGATAATATTTAACAAAAGTCAATCCTGGCCGTCTATCCAATTGTCGGCATTGTTCCGGCTCAATAACTTCCGTACCTTTGGTACCCCACCATCCAGGTATTTGACTTGGACTATCTTCTCTTAAACCACAAACGCCATAATTATCATCTTTATGATGACATCTAGCATTTTGTACACACCATGTACATTCACCTAAGCCTAATTTATGTGATGCTGATATTAATGGTTGATGGTTTTTTTGTTGTTGTGTATGGCCACCATGTATCAAACATGAATGACAATCACCTAATGCCGGACATACACCTGGACAACGTGTTGTTTGTAAATTTGTTGTACAATTTGCACCAATTGTACGTCCATAACATAATTCATCAGCTGAACACCAACCGCATTCAGGATCAGCTGAACATTCACCATAATTCTTATGGCGTATACATGTTGATTCTGGATCATATGTTTCACCATTTCTTGTTGTTATCATTGGTGGTACAGTATAAGCAAGTAAATCACCATTAACATTACCATGATAACCACCAACTAATAATAATGTATTGCCATTACGTATACTGGCAGCATGTGCGAATACACCTTGTTGTTTTGGGTAATGCGAATTATGGGATTTCCCCAAAATATCTGGATTTACCCATGTATGACAACCTAAATGGTATAAATACATTTGATTGTCGTAACAAATCTCTTCTTTATTATGTCGATGCGAATAACCACCGAAAACAATTAAATAATTTCCAAAAATATTCGCTGTATGAAATGCTCGTTCTCTTGGTACGAATTTCTCACGTAAATGTTCACGTGTATAATGTATTTCAGTCCAATGACGATTATCTAATTGGAATGCAAACATACGATCTGATAATTTTGAGAATCTCGCTACACCAGCTACAATACCACCATAAACTAATAATGAATTCGTAGCTTTATGATAAACTGTAGTATGGGCTACAACACGAACATCTAATTCTTTACCACCTCTCGATTTAATTTCATGCCAATTTTCATCACCATCCGGTAATAGTTTAATTGAAAATAAACGTGATGAAAATTCACCATCTTCAGTACTGCCACCAAATAAATAAATTTTATCTTTGACTAAATTTAATGTATGTCGTGTTAATGGCGGTGGTTTTATTTCTGATAATAAAGCTCGTTGTTGCCATTGTTTCATTTGAACATCATAAAACCATAAATCATTTGATAAACTGCCATTCTCTAATTTACCACCAAATATTAAAAAACCTCCTTGTACAGCACAAGATGCATGTCCATATCGTCCATCCGGCTTATAACTGTCACTAATACGTGAATGTCGTTGTCTACGTCTTGTAAATGTTGTATTATCGCTAACTGTATAAAGAAGATTTCGTAAAAATGATGTTCTTGTATTGATGCCCCATTTTTGTTCCCAATCAGGACCGGCATGCTCTATCAATTTTGCTATTGAACCTGGATCTATTGTATTCAATAGACTTTTATCGGGTAGAATTTGTCCAGTTTCATCTCGCCATTTACTATTTTTAAAATCGTAAATTTCCAAATCGCTGAGTATTCGATTGAGATTATAACCACCAAAAACATAAAGCGAATCAGTCTTTTCAATATATACAGCTGTATGGGCGGCACGTGGTTGTAAACCACCATCAGAATGGGACAACCAATGCCATCGATTACCATTTGGATCGTTCAAAAATAAACTACACGATTGTCCTGAATATCCTGTATAACAAACACAAACACCATCTTCACAATAGCCACGATTTTGATATCGACCACAATTATCTGGACATAATTTCCTTGAACAATCTGTCCCACCCCAATCACCTTCACATACACAACGATGTTGATAACATAATCCATGATTTGAACAATTATTTGGACATTCAGTTATTGAGAATTCAGCCCGGAAACCATCTAATACATAATTTGTATCACTATATAATAACACTAACATATAGCCAGATGATGCTATCACTTGTTGTGGTTCAGTTTTACCACTAAAGCTACCTAATAATGGTGATTTAAATGAATCACCATCATAAACAAATACATAATCATATGAACATTCAGTGCCCATACTACGAAAACTTAATGTTATAAACTGGTTACTATCATTGGCCTTGATTAACCATTCACAATGACTATCTTGTGTATAATTTGAACCAATTGGACCATCCGTAATAACACCCCATGAATTCGTAAATACACGACGTGATTTATCACATGGCACTAAATCAACAGCCGCATATCCAACTAATACAAATAAACACACAACAACTCCACTTAATGATATATTAATTATCTGTGGCCGCATATTGTCGGACACACTGAGCAAAAAAAACTTCAATTCTTTTTCTTATTCCTATTTCTTATTGCGTAATTTGAATGTTATTGTTGAGCATTTCGAATGCCATTATTGCTTAAGAGTAAATTGGCTATATAAAAATCATACACTACATATTTTTTACAAATTTAAAGTTTCTATTATTATAATTTTTTTGAATCTTAATATTAACAATGTCGACATAATGTAAATAATAGCAAACAATTGTGACATTACACTGACAAGTGACATACTGACATGACAACCAGTACGTGAAACCACAGACCCATATTTCCCCCAAACGCAATCCTCCCCACCAATATGCGATTGGTAAGTTTCGTTCCCTTCTATTGACGGCAATGATAAAAACAAACAGAAAGTTGTTGAGCTAATTGTAGCCGCTACTAAAAAATCATCTACTCCAACAATAAAAAACAGGACCAAACCAACATCTAATTTCGAAACATAACAAATAATTTAGTATCCTGTCCGTCTAATAACACAAAATAAAAATAATGCAACGATTTCGGTAGAAAAACCAAGCTATAATTAGACACCCAAGGCGGGAAACTTGAACATTTTAATTCAAAAATTTCAAACGGTAGTTGAAATTAATTAACAACAAAACTTATTTAAAAGTATTTATTAAATGAAAGTAAGCTAAATATCAATTATTATAATTATTATTTGGTCGTTTTTATATGATACAGTTTCTCTTCAATTTCGGAAATTGCTGAAGGAGCACCACTTAGTGGATCTCTACCTTCAAAAGTTTTCGGGAATGCAATCACGTCGCGTATACTGGCTGTATTCAAAATTTTCGACATTAATCGATCTAAGCCCAGTGCAATACCACCATGTGGCGGACAACCAGATGATAACATATCGATAATATGTTGCATTTTATCATTACTTATATTTAGCATTTTAAATAACTTTTGTTGTAGATTAGGATCATGTATACGAATCGAACCACCACCAATTTCATTACCATTTAAAACTAAATCATATGATAACGATCTCACCTAAAAAATTTCGAAATCTATTATTAACAAATATAATAATCAAATAAAAAGCATTACTTGAAGTGGTGCCGAATCTAATAAATGAACATCGTCTGGATGGGGTGCTGTAAATGGATGGTGAGCTGATTTGAAACTATCAGAAGAATCGCCAGGTTCCAATAACGGAAAATCAGTAACCCACAATAAATACATTCCTTTTTTTCGTATATTAACACCAAGATTTTCTAAACGATTAGCGTAATCTAAGCGGATTCGTCCCAAAAGAGTTTGCTAGAAAATATTCAATCAATGTTGTAGAACTTGAAGTCGAAAAATCACATACTGCTTCAGTTTTATTGCCGTATACTAAAAATAAAACACAGTCGTCAGTTATATTAAAATTAGCAACGAGTTTTTCTGCTAATTGTTCCGTTAATAATTTTGAAATTTTCGTTATCCATTCTTTACGATTTGTAATTTTATTTTGAATTAAATGGACATTTGGATATTGTTTTGCTATAGTATTGAAATTTTCTTTCAAACTTTTAGTTAAATTAGCGTACTGTTGTGGGAAAGTCAAACAATAAGCTCCAAAATTCTCCACCTTCGATAATTTCTGATTCAAGCTCAATAATTCTGTACAATTTTCTAACTGGAAGTGATAAAAACTATATTTTAATTTCATGGAAAATACTAAATTTACTTTAAAATCCAATCGAATATCTGGCTGGTCTGTTCCATACTGTTCCATTGCATCATGAAAACTAATTCGTTGAAATTTATTTGGAATTGGGTCTAAGAATTCTGGCCAAGAATACGATAATAAATCTTCAATTAAATTCAAGACATTATTTAAATTCGTAAACGACATTTCAATATCGAGTTGTGTGAATTCTGGTTGTCGGTCGGAACGAGCACCTTCATCACGATAACATCGAGCTATCTGAAAATATCTAAATTCTATAATAGTAATATTTTCAGACAATTAATCAATTACCTATCGATCGAACCGGCCATTAACATTTGTTTAAATTGTTGTGGACTTTGAACTAATGAATAAAATTCACCTGGGAATCTGGTCGGCACTATGAATTCCTGAGCCCCCTATTTTATTATTGTTATCAGTTTTTATTTAATAAGAGATAATTCAAACTTACTCCAGGTGTAGCCTTGAAAAGCGTTGGTGTTTCAACATCAACAAAACCGCATTTATTGACCAAAAATTCGCGCATTTTCATCAACATTTCAGAACGTACACGTAAATTACGTTGCATAAATGGGAAACGTAAATCTAAATAACGATATTGCATACGTAATGACTCTTTAGCTTTTTGAAATTCACGTAAGTTGAATGGAAGGTTTGTTTGGGCTTCATTTAATATTCGGAATTTATCAACTAGTACTTCGATATCACCAGTTTTTTGTTTATAATTACGCATATTTAATGGACGTGATAATACAGTACCTTCAATTTGTATTATCGATTCTAATGGTAATGATTCCAATGTTTCTTGAGTCGATTTATCCTAAAAAATATCGAATTTATCGAAATTAATAATAAGTAATTGAAAATGATAAAATTACAGTGTCTTTAATTAAAAGCTGCGTTTCACCGTAACTGTCACGTAAGACTAAGAATTTATTCATACGTTGATATTCTAACCAGCCACATAACGTTACAATTTCCCCAACATTATCTCCTCTTAAATCGCCACAAGTATATGTTCTTTCTGTGTATTTATTGATTTTATTTTTCGTATTATTTGATACATTTTGATCTTCATCGACTAAATAAACACTCTGCGATTTTGTACTATTCGATAATTTTCGTAATGAATTCTTTATAAAATAATGAGAAATTATCTAGAATTAGAAGATAACAGAAATGTGACTCGATTCAATAATTCAAAATTACTTGCGGTAGAACATATTGACTAGATAATTTTCCTTTTGTATTGATCAAATTATAAATAGCTTTATACATTGTGAGTTACCGTATACATTTGCTATCAAATTATTTAATAGTTTCTGATTCTAAATTTTACAATAATTTGAAAAATCAATTAAGGTTAGGTAATGTTGTCATTTAAATTTGACATTTAATATCACTACCACCAACTTTAATCAATTAAAAGATTATTCACTTTGTGAATAAAAATACAATTCTCTCTTATTATTAATAAGAAATTACAGTGATAAGTGGGTATTTAATCGCTGAATATTTCAAATTGATCGATTCTAGTAAAAATTGATTGCTTTTTTTTATTGTTTTGTTTCTGATTGTTGGTGTTATTGTATTGATAGCGCGCATGTGTAGGCGGCTTTTTGTCGCCCGTTCCTTCGGTGAGCAGATTTACTGTACAATCGTTGAGGAGGAAGCGTCATATAATTTTAACGAAATCCAATAATTCGTAAAATTTTGTTGTTTCCTACAAAAACTACATATTGGTGATCTCTATTCAAATAAAACAGGATGAGTGTTGAAGAGGAAGTTCTAAGAATACAGAAGAAACTCAATAAAATGACGTCAGAAGATGGAAGTGTAGGTTTTTTCTTCCTGACTTCTATTAATATCGTAATAATTGGGTCAATTAATACAAAATATGATGTCTATGAATGATAATGGATGATATTCATACTAAATTATTATTAAATTTTGGCAATTAGAGTTGATTATGTTTTGTTACTCGTCAATTCCACTTATATTATAGGCGGGAAATTCAAATTGATCTCTGATTTCTTTTGTAGGGTCAAGAACAGGCATTGGATTTATTGAAATCATTACAAACGTTAAATATTAATTTGGAAGTATTAACAAAGACACGTATTGGTATGACTGTGAATGCATTACGTAAATCGAGTAAAGATGACGAGGTTATAAGTTTATCCAAGACATTGATTAAAAATTGGAAAAAATTCTTAAATTCTAAAGAATCGACAAGTAATCCAATGACAGCAACAACAAATACGACGACAACAACATCATCGACCACAAAATCGAAAAAAGATAAAGAAGAACGTCGTGATGATCGAGATAGCCGTGATAAAGACCGAAAATTGCCAAATCAGTTCCCACCAACCAGTTCAAATACAACGGACTCTGTACGACTGAAATGTAGAGAAATGTTAGCAGCTGCTATTAGATGTGATGGTGAAGAATTTGAAGGTTAATTAGTGATTTCATAACTTTGTTTCAATTTTTAACAAATTCAATATTTCTAGGCTGTGCCTCACCTGAAGATTTAGCTGAAGAATTGGAAGAAGCCATTTATCAAGAGTTCAAAAATACTGATATGCGTTATAAAAACCGTGTACGTTCACGTATTGCTAATTTAAAAGATGTAAAAAATCCAAATTTACGTACAAATTTTCGTATTGGTGCAATATCAGCCAGCCGTTTAGCTACAATGACAGCTGAAGAAATGGCAAATGACGAAATCAAACAATTACGTGAACGTTTCACAAAAGAAGCTATAAATGATGCTCAATTAGCTACAGTACAAGGTACAAAAACAGGTCTCTTAAAATGCGGCAAATGTAAAAAAAGAAATTGCACATATAATCAAGTACAAACACGATCAGCTGATGAACCAATGACCACATTCGTATTGTGTAATGAGTGTGGAAACAGATGGAAATTTTGTTGATTCATTTTATAATTTTTCGATAGTCTCTAATTTTAATTTTTTTCTGAATTACTCAATCGAAGAACCAGTTTCTTCTAAGATCTTTATTCACCATTATCTTTTTAGTAAATCTTCAAACGGTTTTTAAGAAGAAATTCATATTTTTATTGTTGACAAATTTATCAAAAAAAAGCACACTAGTGCTCCTTCTTTCGAATTCTGTTAAAACATCGTGTATATTAATTGAGATACAAATAAATAAATTCAACTGATTTGATGAATCCACACGAATCCTAATTACCCATTTATAAATCTACAAGCAGAAAAATTATTCGAAGACGTTATCTAATTAATTACTGAGATTAATTTACATATTGTGAAAGTTGTCTTACGTGTTACGTAATTTCAATTAATTCATAAATTGACACCGTTTGTTTGAGATTGTGGAAAAATTGGAAAATATCCCATCGATTTATTAATCGAGGTTGGTTTTTAATGATTTTCTTGTATTCTTTTTGGTAAAAAATTGTGAAAAATTCTCAAAATTGAATCGGTAGAGCGTAAAGTTTACAAAAAATTAATTATAATCGCCTTGACACGGTCTTCAACTGATTTCCTTTCACGAAGGTGAATTGCAAAGAAATACAGCGACAGCTCACAAAAAATATTCATAATTAAAATAAAATTATTGTAGATTAGTAGGAAAAAAACGGGTAAATTATTCATATTTAATATAAATGATTTGTTTTGTATAAAATCTCCCCACTTTTATCCTTAGTGAATTGAAAGTAAATCACGATGTTGAGATACTCCTAGTTAATAGAGTTCCAGCTTCGGTCTAGAGAAGAGATCAACAGGAACCAAGTGAGTGTGTTCGAAATTACACTTTCAAAACTAAAAACTCAACTTTGTTATTTTGCAGAATGATGAAACTTACTTTATTGGTATTAGCTGGTTTGATAGCAGTCGGCTGGGGCTATTCAGCCGGTGCTCCAGAAACCGTCTGTGATGATATGACCCCCAAACATCCAGTAGAGCCGCAAAAATCACCCCTACCCTACAGTGTAGCAATCAATAAAAAAGAAGCCAAAGCTGGTGAATTGATCGACATCAAAATCAGCGGTAAAAAACCTTTTAAAGGATTCTTATTGCAAGTACGCGATGGTAATAAAGCTGTAGGCTCTTTTGATATATCCGATGACGATAGATACATGAAAACTATCAACTGTCACGGTACAGTTGGGGTAAATTATCAATTATTAATTATCTATTATCAATAATTATACTGTTTATTATTGTTAGAGTGCAGCGACTCATAAAAATTCAGTCGAAAAAAATAACCTCGTATTAAAATGGAGAGCTCCGGAACAAGCCGGCAATTACCAAATATTGTAAGTTAATTAATTCTTATGAATTCTTATTAGATATTATTAATTTTTGGAATAATTTAGTGCAACTGTAGCTGAAGATGGTGGCACTTTCTGGGCCAAACAACCTACTCAAAAACTCAAGATTCATTAATTTAAAAATTTTTGTATTTTTTCGAGTAATGAATAAATGTTTTTATTGATCCCGATTTAATTACCGTCATTCAAGAAAAATTGAGCCATTCTATTATAGGTAACTAAGTGTGAAATAGTGATTGGATGAAAAATTGATATGTTCTTGAAATAAATGTCATTTGCAAGGGCAACACAATTAATATTCAATTGAAGAAAAAATACTTTTAATTGTAATTACCATAAATTATAAATAATCTTTAATTTCTCCTTCAGTTACGTTTGTGGTAATGGTAATGTTGCGCACGTATACGGAATTAGACCTCGACGGTGGTAGCCACAGCCGGCTTGGATTATATGAATAGCCGCTTCTACTGTTTTTTTAACATCATTTTTATCGCCAATTTGCGGATTGACTTCAACTAGATCCATAGCACCTAATCGACCAGATTTGTGAATTTCTTCAACTATATGAATTCCTTCGCGTAAAGTCAAACCACCTCTAACTATTAACAATTGTTAGAAAATAAATAAATAGAATAGAATGGAATAATACCGGCAGTCCCCGTACTGGGGGCTTCTAAAGCATCAAGGGCGTCGATATCGAAACTGAGGTGTATGCTACGTTCATGTCTCGGATCAATTCGCTCTAATGCCATTTTAACAACAGCACTAACACCGTAATCTTCGACGTATTCAATACCGAAAGCATTAATTCCAAATTGTTCGATAACTAAACGTTCGTAAGAATCGACTGATCTTAAACCAATGTAAGCGACATGTCTTAATGAAAGTACAGGTTTTTGCCAGTCCATCCCTGGCAAATACGGCCAATAATCAGCCAATTCTTTGACTAAGAGTGCTAAAGGCATCCCATGTATGTTTCCAGTAGGTGATGTTGTGTTTGTGTTCAAATCGGCATGAGAATCGATCCATAATAATGAGACGTTATTATTCGTCGCTTGTAAATGACCGTCAATCGAGCCAACAACTAAAATTGTTCAGAAAATAAGAGTTACAAGGTTACTTTTGAAAACAGATTGTATTCATTACCGATTGAATGGTCACCACCTAAAGTGATACATTGACGGCCGTCTTCTAATACTTGTTGGACCTGTTTAGAAACGGCCAAGTTTCCAGCTGCCATATGAGCAAATAATTTCATGTCCACATTAGGGATTTGGCGCACTATTTCGGTATCGTCGACAGTGTAGCGAACATCACCGTAATCTTTCACGTCCATCTCAGGACCTATTTGGGATTTGATTTATAATTAGAGCTAATAAGATTTCCAAGCTAAATATTCATCAAAATTTTTTGATTACTGAAGTTTTCGAAATCTAGAAAATTTGTCAACCTCTGTGGACCTTGGCTCGCAGGTATAAATTGAAGGGTTAGAGAATCGTACTACTCACGTATACTTTCGATTTGTTCGATCAAATTCGCTTGACGTAAAGCAGCCGGGCCCTGGCTGACTCCACTGATCGGCTGGCCATATTCGAAAGGTGCCCCAACAACCCCGATTTTCGTACTAAAACCACGAAAATGTGCCAATTTCGTTTTCACTAATAAACGTGTCAACATTTTGTGACAATATTCGAATTGAACAGGCCCAATCTTGTTATCGAAATGAGAAAAAACAAAAAGGTCACAGATCAAAATAAGAAATAAATTTATTTCATAATCGATTATTTACAAAAACATGAAATTTAACAAGCCATCATTTATTTCGGTCCTAACATTTCTTCTGGTTTGACCCATTGATTGAATTCTTCTTCTGTCAAAAATCCTAATTTCAAAGCGGCTTCTTTCAATGTTGACCCTTCCTTATGGGCAGTCTTTGCAATTGTCGCTGATTTATCATAGCCGATGTGTGGATTTAATGCGGTTACTAACATCAAACTTTCATGAAGTATCTTTGCGATATTTTCACGATTAGCTTCGATTCCTTCTACACATTTTGTTGAGAAACATTTACAACTATCACCAAGTAGACGTATTGAACGTAATACATTAGCGACCATTACCGGTTTGAAAACGTTCAATTCGAAATGACCATTTGACCCGCCAATTGTAACAGCAACATGATTACCCATTACTTGAGCTGCAATCATTGTTAAGGCTTCGCATTGGGTCGGA
>JAZBGZ010000984.1:0-24706 GCA_037414795.1 Stenodera caucasica | reverse complement strand
CATATTCAACCAAACTTTCGATAAAAACTCGCGGATTTCAATGAACAATCTCTTTGAAGAAGAAGAAGTCTTTTGGAACCAAAAAAGAGGTTGCATCGGCCGGGAATCGAACCCGGGCCGCCCGCGTGGCAGGCGAGCATTCTACCACTGAACCACCGATGCTTCTTGGAGATGAATCTTCCGCACCACGAACAAAATATTAAGACTGTTCCTTTTAATCTCAGAAAATTGAAAAAATTTTGGTTGTGACAAGTTTCCCAAGTGGAATATTCTTCTTAATTTAGGTTAATTATTTGAGAAAATAACCGAAAATATTATTTATTAATAAAAATGGACGAAATTTTCGCCTCAAGTATAGTTTACAAACTATTAAAATATTTAATACGACGAAAAAGAGAAAGTAAGCCAAGTAAACGATTTAAAAAACCGATAAAATGAATTAATCTGAGAATTATTACTTCCTAAATAATGAATAATTATAGGCTTATAATCTTCAATAGAAAATCATTGAGAATATTTAATTTATTATTCAATTCATTGTTCAATTTATAATATTTATCGTTTAATTGTTTAACAAGTTTCACTATAAAATGAATGAGAGGTGTTTCTTTAACAAACTATGAATGAAATTTAAATAAACGACTATTGTATTTATTGAGAATTTCGTTAGTAGAATATCTATCTTGACCGATCATTAAAGTCTCCATACATTTTACTTATAATTTACTAGAAATTGCTTATTAATTTTTATTTACGATTGGAAATAATTGTGTCACTTGAGAAATAAATATTTCGAGAATGAATAAATAACAGAAACGGTAAGCAATTCAAGAATACGATCGAGAAAAAAAAAATTGTAATTGATCTATAATGGTAGTTCAACAGACCTCATCTATAACGATTTCTCCTCGTCATGTATATATCTATTTTTTTCTCTCTTTTATCCTCTACATACTATAGATTTTGTATTCTATAATGTTTGAAAAACGATCAAATAAAATCTAATATCTATATACTGTATGATACAATTGGGTCAAGAACTCGTAGGGGATAATAAAAATTAATGCACCATATTGAAAACATAAAATTATAATTCTTTATAAAACTAGAGTTTATTAACCGTTATAAGTTGGTTTATTGTCATTATTTTTAGCGGTCGAAACAGAAATAATTCGCAATTATGTATACGCGAACACGTTTTACTGTTAACAGGAGTCCTATCTACGTGACTCTATGTTTTTTCGTTGTTGTTGTTATTGTTGTTTTTCGTTTATTCGCTATATCTTTTCTATTTTGTGCATCAACTTTAAATGTCTATATTCGAAATGCCGCCTCAAGTTACAAAGGTAACATGTGCAATTTTTAATCGAAATAGTACATCGCTACCGTGAGAATATCCTAATCTCTCTCTATAATAATATTTCAGTTGGTATATAATAGGTGTATTATTGCCTGTTTCACTAATTACCAATTCCCGGAACTGATAATACATAGGTATAAACATATGAATTTATCAGTTGTTTTGAATCTCGATTGTATACCTTGAAGGGATATTCTGCTAATATACACACTTATTTATTGTCTAATCTATCAGTTTATTGTTGGATAAAAGGGTGAGACAGTGGGGTATATATGAGGTAGTAGCGCGTGTTCAGATTTAAGGTAATAGCTGTAAGCCACTGATGTGAACTTTGCGAGTTACAATGCAATAAATAATGTTTGACATTAATGGCTAATAAATAATTAGAATTAGTTCCATTTCCATGTGGGGCTTTTATAACGCAGATGTCTTACATAGATAGATTGAATAGCCTATCGATATTAAAACGAAGGTTAAGGTTTTTCTATTGGGTAAATATGGTGCTCGTAAATTTATATGATTATTTCAAACTATAAATAATCGATAAAGGGTATAACAAATATTTTGGTACAAATAAAACGATTAGAATAATTGCAATAATTAATCGATTTATACATTTTTTCCTGTAGAAATAGGGTAGTAGAATAATCAAGAAATCTCCACGTATAAGTTTATTGTACATTAGGGAAAGCATTATCAAAATACTTTCTAACAACAATTAGTCCCTAAAGACTGTATTAGTTTTATTTTTTCAATTATTTTTCTTAGTTTGTAGTAATCTAAACGGATATTGTATAAATGTCGGCTTTCGAACAAAAGACCATCAAACAGCCAAGTACTGGACAATTTATTGGCAAAACAATTAATATTCCATGCGCAGTTAATTACAATGCTTGCAACTTGTTAAAATTTACATATATAATTGTTGAAATGACAAAAATACCACCCAAGATGTTATCAAGTCGTAGGTATTCATCTCTTTTGTACGATTTTTTCTATTCTCATGTGATAAAAAACTCTTTTATTAGACACTAAATAATATTGTATAATGTTATATTATTTGTTGGAAAATAATCGAAAAATGATCCTTTTGTAAATGACAACGAGTCAAATATCATATATATATATATGGTTTTTTTCTCTCTTTCAAATTTAGATTTTACTATGATAAGGCATCTTCAGTAGTTTATTAGATGACAGAGACTTATACACTGTAACAACCACACACGACGTTTCAAGTAATTAATAAATCCCAGGTAGCTTTTTGCCTTATTGTCTATTTATTATTGTCTTCTATCACAATATGTGGGGGTGTTGGGAATAGCCAAATCGCCAACAATACAATAGATCACAAAATTTCTAGTCGTATATAATCGAAGAAGAAAAACTACCTAATTCTAAACTATCCGTCATTCTTAAGTTCGTTTAAATGAAACGAAGAAATATGTTTAATTTACACGTGCTAATATCTAATTAGAACTAATGTAAGTCGTTTGTATATTTATGAAAGCGTTTACATTTGTAAATAGTGCTAGTTGCAGTTAATAACTGCTCTCATATTAATATATCTCGATTAAACTACTAATCCAGTTCCTCTCTCGATAATATTTTCTAATTTATTTACAATCTATTCATCCATAAATTGAGTATTGTTTCGCAATCTTGTGTTGGGGCAGTATATAAAAAAAAAACGCCAAGGAAAAATGAAGGAGCAGAATAATCGAAGCAATATTATTAATAAAGTCATACTATACAATAATTTGTTTGTTGTTTTTTTTTTCCTCGATATATTGAATCTATTAACCTTTGATTTATTTGTTTCCAGCAATAATATAAACATTAATCGATAAATTATGCATTTGATCAACTTTTACCTCTTTATTTTTCCCTATACATGCCTCGATCAATTTGTTGTTGTTTTTTTTCTTCTATTTTAAATAATTTTTTTCTGTTATTGTAATTTCGCATTTATTTGTCATTGAGGCATGTCTAGAGTGTGAATTAATCAAACGTTTCGCATTTATTAAAAATCGCCCATCTCTTTCTTTTTTATAACACCCAACTCGAAATTGTTGTTTTATAATCAATTGTTGATTTTTCGTAATTGTACAAGAATTATGAATAAAATTGACAACTTTAAAAAAATATCGTCTCACTCATGTTTTCTCTTATTATTATTATCATTATTATTATCATTATTATTATTATTATTATAAAAATCTTTGTGAACTAACTGTAAGTTGACCTGTCAGGCTATAATAGACGACATTTCAACAAATTACCTTGTAATCATGAATTTGACTTGAACAAGAATGGTATAATAATTAATTGTAATTTCACGATGACATATTTTAAAAGTTACTTAATCTCTACCAAACAACAACAATCAATTAATAATAAGTGAAAATAATCCAAAAAGGCTCAATTTTTTTTTTGTATTTTTGTAAAAATAAACAGTTTCGAGTTTCGTTCGTTCTTTTAAGTTGGTCGTTTGTTCCTGTTTTCAATTTTCTAGATTGTGATTAATAAACTTCACTCACTTCTAGGATAATTAATTTCCTTTTGTGTCTTTTTTAATTAAATTTCATTCGTTTACATAGCCATCCCACTGCGATATAGCATGTTCACAATTTTTCAATATCCGGTTTAAAGAAAGCTTTACCGCCACCACCAACAGTCTAATAAATACATAGTGGAAAATATTAACTTGATTAGAAACAAATATTGATTGGTGGTTATTTATTAGAAAAATCGGAAGTTGTGATTTTCGTGACAATTTATGATTGAATCGTCGGTATTGTGAGGAAATTTATTGGAAAATATCAATATTGGAATGTTGGAGAGGAATGTCGATCAATTGCCATTTTATTCATTTGGCTTGAATTAAACATGTCTCGTAAAGCACCTGAACTTGACTATTTTCTCTATACATATCCACATAAATAGTTAAAGATATGTATATATAGTATGTTGTTGATCTCTAAACCTTTACTATATATTATATATTTTATATAAATGTTTCTATATACATTTATATATATGTGGAGTTAGTGTGATGTCATTGAACGTATTGCAAATTTGTTATTCAGAGATTGCTCACTTTATCTTCGTAACATTTCTTTCAAATTCTTCCACGTTCCATTTTCAACTATAATAACATTTGAAATGAATTGTTTTGTTTTCATGTTGATATCAAAAAGCTTACGTAAATCTATCTTTATTTTTTTCAATTAAAATAAAGCCAACATTTATAATAATGATAGATTAGGAAATAAATTAATTCGAATAAATCTATATAAAGTCATTGTTGAAGCAATCACTCTTCGTCTATCTAATTCAATTCAACGGTAAATTATAGAAAACCAAATAGAATTGGATTATATATTGAATAAAAATAAATCAAGGACGGTTTCTTTTGTATAATTCCCAACAAATATCGCCTGTACTTTTTTATAATTCGCCTTGTCATATTATTATTATTATTATCACTATTATTATTAGACAACATGTCCAAATTGTTGTAGAAATCGTTTTACGTCCATGAATGGCGGTTATGAATGAAACATGTTTACATAGAGATGAGATAACTGGAGATGAACAGGAAATAAACTTTGTTGGAATCTCACCAGGCGGGTCCAAAGATAAAATATATATGTATATGAATAAAAAAAGAAGAAGATGAAAAAAATAATTTCGTTGTTTATCTATTATGTTGATCCTCTACAATCATAGACATGACTGAATTTCAAATGATTATTAACAAATTTTATTCAAACAAATAATAAAATCGAATTTCTTTCGAGTTTATAAATAACCACAAGCAATTATCGTAATGAGGTCGTAACTTTTACCCTCTAAAAGCCCCTATATGTTGGTCAATTTTTTGTGCGGTGGAAATGGTGGTGAGTTCACCCATTACCAAATTACAGCACGCGTGTCTCCCATTAGACTTGTCTATTATGTTTAAACATCTAACGTGGTTGTTACTACCCCTAAATTGATAATATAGTAATAACAAGCTAGGGAATAGTGGAATAGGGTAACGGTGATATAATAACATAATGATAAGGGGTTAAAAGCCATCGGTCGTGTGTTGATGTTTAGTTTATAACCCTCTAGTTGATGTTTATTGTGGTTGGGGTTTATTAATGAAAAATTGATAGTTTAGTGTTACTAAAATTGAAACTATTTCAACCCCTATTTACGGTATTCAAAAAACAAGTTGTTTTTGTACGTTAACGCCAATTATCGTGTGATTTTCTTGAAATTGTGCCTCTAATAAGATTAGGCCTTCATGATCATATTTATTAGTTTTAAAAGTCATAATAAAATCATTATTTCAATTTATACCACATAGAATTGTAAATAATTTTGATAAATAGTCTAAATAGAAGGGTGTTGTAAACACTTCTAGTTAACAAATAAATTAGCACTAATTGTCGACTATTTTTTCTCATTTAAACATATTATTGTTTCATGATTATAAATAAAGTAATAAAATCCAAGGATTTTATTACTGAATATAAAAATAATAAAAGTAAAACATACTCCAATGGTGTTAATATTTTAACGGTAATTTTGACATTAGATTCCAAAATTTGAAAACAGTTAATATGATGTAGAGAATTGTTGCTAAATTTTTCTTATATTGTTTATAAACAACTGTTCATTGCCACTAGAAAAATGCCAGAGGGTTAAAATATGTTGACTTTAGTAATTGCCGGAAACAATAAGTAAAGTTTACACAATCGATACTTAATTAAGCAATTAATTAACACGTCTACGTGACACACTAATTTCGCCGTTATCCAATTCTATTTTTGGTTGAAATAGTAATATTTTTTTTTATTCTTCTATTCTGAGGACTTCATAAATGAAAAATTTGACGTTAATTAATAAATAGAAATTCAAAATGTTTTGAAAAAGACGACGAAAACATCATGTCAGTTCAGCTTACATACAAAATTAACACCTATTTCGTGGGAATCAACCATCTAAAAGATTATTGTTGTTGTTTATACAACAGATGAAAATCTTTCAATTTCGGTTCAATTTTAACACTTATGTGTGATTTATTCCTACCGTAAATGGGTAACAAATGTTAAAATTATTTCTCGCCTATAGATCATAAGCATAATTGGGTAAATTTTAGTCGTTTGTTTGATGTCAAAACAATTATTTTTTTTCATCATTTGATATTTAATATGATCGATTAATTCGTTTTTAGATTTATTATAGAGGCGTACAAGCTTCTGTTGTTCTATATTATACCGCCAACACATATTTAAATAAATAATAAATACAACTCACAATAATTAAGATCGTCAATCATTTAGTTCAACTATAACATTTGTAATAAATGAAGAAAGCTTCAACCGTGAGGGTCCTGTTTGATTTAAGATTTGTCTTTTTATTTTTTCATTTTATTAGTTGTTTTTTTTTTTTCGTTTTGTTTGAGGCTTTTTTATTAGTTAGTGCTTTACTCTGTTATGTCTACTGTCATACATAAATCAAGGTAACTTTATCTACCTTCGTAATCTTTTTAATTACGTTAATGGACTGAAAATATGAAGAAGCTCGATTAGATTGAAAGAACGAGTTATAATAATACATGCGGACTTATACGGGGGGAAATTGAAAATTCAATGGTCATTAGACGACCTTCACCCTGACACTAGAATCGAGATGGCTATGATTCTGAATTTTCAAAATTTGATAGTATTGCATAATTCGTAAATAAATGATAGAGTTCGGTATTGATGGATTATTACAACAATCAGGAAATTGTTTAATCTTTAAAACTACAGTAAGGCCACACTATAGGTATAACGAGCACGTCATATAATTAAATATTTCTTTGTTGGTAAGTAGCGTTATAGTTGTTGTTTTCTCTATAATACGTTTTATTGTATATGTATTTGTATATTGGATTGAGGAAGCGTTTGTGTCAAAGGGCATTAAAGTCGCCACGCACCATCGGTTGCTCTATGACTATGTATTAGTGTTTATAAATACATGTTGAAATCATGCATATTGCTTATATACATTGATCTTGAAAAAGAAGAACGACCCCTGAAGTCATATTGCCCGCATACTCTTGTTGTATATAACTAAGAAATTCGAGAAATAAAACTAAATAAAAAATCTACATGTATAATAAAAGTATGACTATCATTTCCATTTGTATGTACCTAACTAGCTGTTTCAATTTATATTTTGTAATTTATAATACAACTGTAAATTGTAGATATAAATGGTTAATTCTTGTTAAATTATTAGAGATTTCCGCATAGAGTTGAATACCTCAAAATTTCTACCTCCATATCCATATGGAAACGTTAGAATTAAGGCCCGATTTACCTCTATTCACCTAATCCAGTCTACGTAAGGAAAGTGCGAATTATCGATAATAATAGAAGAAGAAATGTAATTTGGGCCGATCTAAACTTTTACTTATCTCCCATTCAAATTATCCACGATACGTGATAGCCATAGAGTTTCATGTCGAAAGTTTTTCCAATCAATTATTATTATTACAGTCCCGATATCCTTCACTGTAGGCGTCAAATATTCTTTAAAACTCAAATCTCAATTTGGTTAATATCAGTTAAATTGAAAATTTTAATGGATTTCCACTATAAAATATTGGCGAAATATTCAACGTTATCTACTACATGATAGTAAATTTTACATATTTCTGTTTAAGAAATAACTCTTTAATATATGTGCGTTTTTGGTATTTCTACAACTAAATATGTAAACATTCACTTATATTGCGTATATTTTTGAGTTAATAAAGTTTAATTATAACTTGAATTATTGGCATATAATTTAAATGGAATGTTGGAGGTTTTTTTTTTTCAACAAACAAATTTCACGTAAAGTTAATGAATTTTAAATGAAAATCTCCATTTATTTATTAGTTTGTAATTCAATTACATCAATAATCGGTTTTGTTTATTTACGTTTTCAAAAACAATGAAGAATTAATTTCTTGCGAAACACAAAACAATTTCGACAAGCGAATACTCATCATGTATGGCGATATAGCTAGAGGATGTCGCATTTAAAACGTCCCTCAAATATATCTAAGCGATTCAATATTTATTTTCTACATTTTTTTTATGATACGTATCATAGTTAGATAGTTGTTGTTTATATATTTCGTTTTTTTCTTTGAATTATTCAATAATTGACGGATATAGATGTTTAGTATGTTCTCTAAATGGAACTTCCTGTACAATACATACATTAATGTTAACGAAATTGGTTCCTTCAGGCGGCAACATTGAAGAATTCAACAACATTGAAGAATAAATTTCTCATCTGCATACGAATGATTGAAATTGCTGCTTTTACCTATGTTTATACATGGCAAGATGCATATTTAAGCGGCAGTTTACGTGACAGTTCTCATTACGGCCCAAGGGCGCATCAATCTGTATACAATACATGACATATATATGTGTTAGTGTACATTTCATTTTGTTAAATGTCGAATTGCCAATTACAAATTGTTAATATCTGATATTTATACAGTTTTTTTTTTTCTATTCATCATGTCCATTATGTAGTTGAGTATTCCGAAAATAATGCAACAATTTCTAACAGTAGAAAATTTCGAAAATAACAACATTACGGTTAAATCATTTTCCATGTGTGGAAAAACCGGCGAATATATGCGCTGAAAATACGAGATAAATTCGAATTAATATCATAATATAGATAATTTAATTTCAAAGAAGATATTGCAAATATGGAAATAAATAAACGATTCTCGGACAAGTAATTTTTTTTTTCTTAATGTGTGAATTTATGGCACAAGAAAACCTGTTTAATAGAAAATGTAGCACCTGTAATGCTATAAAAACAAAATTAAATCAATTTATAAATAAATAAATCGAGAATTTAGGAAATAGAGAGCATCCGGACTTGAAGCGCTAACGTAAAGTTTCTATTTCTTCGATTCAACTCTTATAAATAATAGTAATAATAATAATGAGAATAATAATAATAAAACTGAAATGTCTTCAATATCCAATTAATATTATTAATGGTGATTTGGTAGCTTCTGTCTTTACGGACGGTTTGTAGCTATTTGTCTGTTATCAAAAGAAAGAATCAATTGAAAGACATTCAAACATATAATCTTCATCGTTTATGGGAGTCCATCGGGACGCTGAAGAGAGAAGGATGGAGAAGATTCATCTCCAGATAGATCTGAGTTATTAATTATTGGGGTAACCCATAACTGAGGAGATTGTATTTTAACGCAAAGGATCCCATTTTGATATTTAATAAAAATATGGAATTTTCGTATTTGCAGTAATTTCGAACTATCACAATCTGAACGAAGCCAAAACGATTTTGTTAGTGTTAATGTTTGTATGTATGTATTGGTGGAATTAAGCCACACGCAAACCTGCAATCTGGATCTGTCTGGAAGCGCAAATGAATACCACTTTAATGAAATTAAAATTCATTTATTCCGGTACATTATCTGTCTGGACTGAACGAAATTCTAAGAAAGAGGGTTACATTAGTTAATTAATTAAAAAAGACTTGTCTCAGTCTCTCTCTTTCTCTTTTAAAAGCGAAATCATTTAGAAAATTTCGTAATATATTCGTAAAAAGAAACTGAAACTAATCTATCTTTCAAATCACACAAATCTTAATGGAAATAAACAACAAGTAGACAGTTTGTCTACTTTTCTATGTTATGTAATTTTTTTAACACGTGCTGCTGTCACGTCATTGTCTACCAGTTTAAATCAAAACAACGAAAAAAACAAAACAACGTTCTATATTGTAAAATTGTTGTCGAAAACTAGTGGTGGAAAGTGCGTGGAAATATATCGCGTGGGTGCGTGACTTGAAATTACCATATTTATTAAGAGTGGCCGTCATCCAATAGACCTGTTTTGTTGATTGATGTTCCAACTAATTTAATTTACGGGAATTGCAGTTGTAATCGAAGTGGAAAAACGACACTATTCACCTAGAGCAACAACATTAAAAAAAAAACAACAACAACAACAAGAAATTTGTTATAAAGTTCAAAAGTACCGACAAATGAGAAAAAAATGAAAGATAATCGGAATTTCAACAACATTACAATGATTACGATAACGTAACAATGTTTTTTTTTGTGTGATAAAAATCAAAAAAACTAGTTGCATTAAAATTTATTATGCCTAACTAGGAATTTCAATTAATTGCGAATTCTTGGCCAACAGATACCGATCTTTTGGACGGACTATTATTTCAGTGTAAATTTGGTGGAGGCGCGTACGTTAGCGTTGACAAATTTTATGTAAACGTTCCCTATTTTAGTTTTAACAGCCGCATCTGAAACAGTATCGAATTGTCAGATTTATCTTTAGTTATGTAGTCTTTAATTAATTCGAATCTAGTCGTTTTTTAGCTTCAAGTTTAAGAAAATGTTCCATCTTTCGGAAAATTATCTATAAATGTACTGTTTATAAGACAACATTATTAACAGGTTGGCTTATCGTTACTATTCATAAATTTGTTGTTTTTCCTTTAGTAGTTTCCTGTTATAGCCAAGCCTCTCCTCTATATACTCCAATGTATGAGACTAGGAAATGTAGAAATACGTTAGTATGTGTATATTTTGTGTTTAATATCAAGAAGCTATAAAGAATCCGTGATTATGGTCATTATATGAGCTTAAACTCTAAATAACATTTATGCATGTTTATCTTAACACTGTTACATATTTCTAATAATTTTACAATAACGGTTCAAATCTGATTTCGATTATAAATAAAATTACAATACGATCGGAAATTTCGTGTTAAACGAGAAAGTTTCTATTATAGAACAATTATTATCTATTATTGTGAGGCCACATACTGTGGACCTAAAAAACAGCTTATTCAAATTAAAGAAATTGACCATTTAGATAATAACCAGTTTCATTATTTATTGATTATCTGTATCAATTATAATCGTCCGATCACAAAATTCTCCCTTCCACTTCAATTATTATTAACGACTCAAACAACCGTAAATTATTGATTATACACACAAAAAAAACAAAAAACTGAAATAGTCGTATTTTCTTCAAATCTGATCTTAATTTATTTCCCAGCTCCCATTATAATATAGATTTTATTGAATACATGAGGTCATTTTGATTTCAATTAATTATACGTTGTCAATCAACACTACGAGAAAAAAAACTAAATCAGCCTCAAAGTGAGGAAATTTCCATACATAAACGCGATAATAATGATAATTATAGGCTGAAATATGAAAATGTTCAAATTAAAATTTTTAGACACATTAAAATTTATCGATGATGAAATTGTTATTTTCTCTCTAATATTATTAATTTATTATTCGTGATTTTTCGGGTACATAACTATTAATTTCTGGGGGAAATAGAAAAAATCTCAACAATATTCTGACAAACTTTAAATATTTGTTCGTAATAGAGATAAACAATATAAGCATAAAAATGTCAGCTATTTTATCGATTAATGTTATTTTAAAAATCAAGGTGAACAAGGCGGTCTTTAATTAATTTCAAATTATCATTATTTTCGACAATAGTAGAAATGCTAACTGTAAAAATAATTTAATTTTTCGAATAATTTTTATTCCATAAACTTTTCCAAGATTATTTTTGACTTTGAACAAGAAAAGGAAAGCACGAGGAACTATCTCAAACACTTATGAATTGTATTACTAATAATTTTAATAATAATAATAATATTGATAATATGTCTGACCTATACCTGGAAGGCAGCAATATGAATCCTTAATATCGATATCAAGTTATATAAAGACATATTAAAAAATTATTTTATTGATGTTAATGATAAGTTGATATAGGTGAGATTCTTCTCAAATTTAAGAAATTCCATCATTTATCATTTTTATAAATTAGAAAATATGAAAGTTTTTTTTCCAAAATTAAAAAAACTAAAATGTAGATTCTTAATCTCGATATCAATTTATTATGAATAATTATTATAAATGACATGTCGTTTTATCGTCCAGGAAGTTGGAAGAGAAATTTTCGATTTATCCTAAAATATGAGTTTGATCTTGTGTGGCGATTTATAATTTTTTAGTTTGGAATACGAGTAAAAAATTGCGATTAGAAAAGTTGCATAAATAATAGAAATATTCTAAGCAAAACAACAAAAATACAAAATGGATTTTAAATGAATCTTCTATTTACTTATTTGTGATTTTTTTATATTTTTTTTCGATTATTAATTTGTTATTTACAAGTTTCGTGTTGTTGTCGAAAATGTTTTCGTGAAAAACTTTTCCATTTGTTTATATTTGAACAACCTTAATTGTGGTCTCCAACATTCCCCTAAATTTTTCCCATTATTTCGTTGATAATATACAGAGTGTCCATCAATCCCAGAAGCTCACCTCAGATTTTTTAGTAATATTAGTAAAAAATCTGATAAGTTGCTAGGCAACAAAAATTATAATTATCGCTTGAGATAGGACTTTTTTCTTTCAAGAACAGATTATTACATTCGTCCAAATACTCCATGTTTTCTTTGGGGAGGCAGTTTTAGGACATTCTGTATACAACATCACTTTCGTTATAGCGCAATTGCGGTTTCTCTTCCGCTTTAAATTGTAAATAAATAAAATTATCTCTTGTTGTTTTATCATTGAATTTCTATTTATGGAAGAATTCTCGATTGGGGAACGCATATAATGAATGAAATTGAACTCGACTTAAGTGAGAAAAACTAGAGGATCACTTTATTAGCCTTTATTTGAGTGATCGCTGAAATAGGCGGCATGTTGAGCTGAATATTTTGGTTTTCTTAATTTGACCATTATTGGCTGACATTACGATTATGATTATGATTATGATCATCATGGTCGTCGAGGCTATGATATCCCCACACACATAGAAATAGAGGCGTTTCCAAATAAAAGCTAATAGCATGCGTTTTTGTCCATTGTTTACGAATAGGTACATGGTACCTGGAGTAATTTGCATCAAAGCAGTTTGGATGTGTTGGACGTTCGTTGGAAAGACACCCACAACCATTGTATATGGTACGTAATAATAACTTTCATGCAAGCACAATTGATTTCGTTCAGCACGTGCACGATGATATATTAGAATATACTTAAATAATGACCGTATTGTATAAATAGACAAGTAGAAAACACTTCCCCTCATCATCATCATCATCATCATCATCAAATAACAAACGAATTTCAATACAACTTGTCTAAAACAAAATCGATAAGTCTCAATAAATTTCAAAACTTTCCGGATAATAACAATAAGAAAAAAAAAATTAATAGGTCCTATAATGATGATGATTTTAATAATGTTGTGTAGGTTAATTGTGCTTGAGGCACGAGACACGTGGCCGCATTTTCCTCCACTTTCATCTCAACTCAAAGTGAACTTGTTGGGATTTATTTTTATTTGTTGAAACGACCTGTCGTGAGACCGGCCCACATATTTGCCAACTCCAAGTGGGTGAATTTTTATTTTTTTCTTCATCTAAATGTACACAGATCGTATCTGAATCGTACGATTTCTATTTGGGATAATAGTCGCGCTCGAATCCAACATCCCCCGATTCCTTTATTCTTTCGATTAGAAATTTTCAAGTATTAGTGTCGAGTTGATCCTGATTAATCTGCAGTTTATTGAGATTAGTGATGGAATAAGGTCGTGTTTTGTAATTTTTTTTTATTAATACTAGCTTGTGATAGTTTGACAAGAATGAAGGTTTTTTATTATCTAAAACTCGTATCGAACAATAGGTGCGATATCTATCCATTTGAAACTATAGTTGTTAATTTATTATTTGCGCAATACGACTAAGATTGATTCGTTTTAATTACAAAATGCCAAAATTTCAGGGACACCTCATAACTCGGCCCATAATCTATCATTCGATTTATATTTAATCAACACACAATTCATTTCGACCTCCTCTATCATTAATTTTTCTATTTTTAGCAATATTTTCCTACTTTCTCTCTTTCGGCATTCTAATTAAAAATTCTTTTATAAAATCGTTTCAATTACAAATATCAATCAAATTTGACACCACTTATTTCTAATCAATATCAAAGTCAATGGCTTCACAATAGGTTATTACTGTTATGATGTTCTTGATCATTATTCTCATCATCATCATCAAGATGATGATGATGATTCATCTATTTTACACATCTCGCAATTAATGTTAACCTACACGTGTTCTTCCACTATTTTTCGCTTTTACAAATTCTAAATAGTCGTATTTATAGTTCCAATTAGTACGTTTATTTATTGTTTGGAGTGGGCCGTTCATGTTTGTTATCATTATTGTTTTGCATTCGATTTAACCTTTAATTTTAGTTCATTTTTTTCTCTAGTTGTTTTGAATTTAAATTTGCATTATTTAAACCATGAAATCAAACAAAAACGTTTTACATTTATTATTGTTTGTCTTTTTTTTTTTTGAAAAAGAATACCAAGTCTATATAAATGGTAATTTGGTGATTTGTCATAATTTTTTCTTCTAGTTGACTTCTATAAGTTGTCATGGTCGTGGTTTTTTATCTCTTCATATACCAATTGGCCGTGAAAATGGCTTTTATGGACAATTTTATTGTGTTTTCTCTACTGATAAAAACAACAAAAAAAAAACCGTATACTTTATGATGATGGTTGTTCATAAATCAAAAGGAGGAAGTATTGATTGATTTTTTATTTGATCAGCATCGAGTCTGGTTGGAGATTAATTAATTAAATTCTGATTGCTGTCTAGGTTATTTCGAGTTTTTGGGGACACTGTTTGCGAATTTATTAGATAGATGTCAAAATTTTTTTGATTCACGACCCACGCATAACGCTCCAAGAAATGTTACTCGTGATCATTATAACTGTATTAATTGATTTATTTCAATCAAATTTATAATATTAGCGGTGAAATTTCAATTCGTTTTGATTTCTTAGAAATTTATCGCACAACGATTCGCAAATGACGTTATAATAATGAAATTAATGCTATTTTATCTGTCATAAAGCCCAAAAATTAATGATTCTACAAATAGTTGTTAATCTGAATGTAGCCCGGGTATTTGCTATTGAATCTTTAGCTCCGAGCTAAAATAATTAATAAATGATTCATAGGAAGATACCACACTTATCTCATTCATAAAATATTTCATTATTGAAATTATAATAAATTCGTTATTTAAATTAGTTATTAATCTAACTGGCTGAATTGAATAGAGGAAATTTGTCAATATTTCAATAACAGCAAAATATAATTGATTTGATAGAACTGAAATCAATAAAGTTGGAAATGGTGGAAAAGCGCAGAAGTCGATTGGATAGAAAACATGGCCGGATAATTCACAATGCGCACGACGACACGACGAAAAATCTATTATTCCCATTTTATAGGATTTCGATTAGAGTTTGTGTACAACCCGAAAATTGGTTGGTGGTTGTCGAGCTTAACAATCAACCAATGAAATTGTGCGATTGAGCAAGGGTATTTAACGTATGGCTGAAAGCTCGCAAACTTTTCTGATGTTAAGAAAATGAAAGGACAGAATAAAGGGGGAGAATATTTTAAAAATTTGTTCGATGAATAATAAGAAGAAGAAATGAGGGTGTTACTCAATCCTAGTGTGATTACAACAATAGGTTAAATAACTTGAGGCGTTAAATTGCGTGGGTGGGCTAAAATATACAATTGTTGTATTTAGATATAGTATAGATGTCTAAGAAATTCTATAAATGCATATTGAATGGGTGGTTCGTATCGTATTCATCGATTATTAAAGGAACGATCATCGAGTATTTGCCTGATCGATGATTTTAGATCTCGACCTTTTCATATCAGAAATTCCCTATAATTTATAACTATTGTAAATTAATATCGGTATAATATCGAAAATTTCTATTACTGGTAAATTTTTTTGTTGGCATAAATTTATCGATTTTTGTGAATATCGTAAATATTTCTCAATGGGATAGTGATAGAAATCTTCGTGTTTTTGTCACGTTTTAATTACAATTTTATTGGTAATTTTTCCACAAAAATCTAACAACTTTCAAAATTCTTGTTATTATTATTATTGATGTTAAACAAAGTCATAAAATTGAAATGTTGAACTTTTCATCAGTGTTACTTCTATATTAAATATTGACATAAAAATTCATGAGAATTGGGTTAAAATTGATCGATTTCATATAATTAGGAATATTTCGAATATAACTAATAAAATATATACAGGAAATCACGTTTATTTATTTGGACATTTGACAATTTTATATTTGTAACATAAATTAAATGTGTGATTTTTTCGATTTTATGGTGTAATCAACACGTGATTGACAATTTGTGGAATTTTGATTTTTTTTTATGAGACGATTAGAAAAGACTGATTTTAATAATGGAGGTGTGAAATTCTCTTTCTTCTAAAATAATTGCGTCACTATGCAAATTAGATGCAAAAATGCAGCTGCATATGTAAAATTCAATGATTCTGTTACAATCAATTTCGACTAATATAAAATTGATTGTTTGAAAATAAAGTCGTAATTATTTTGAATATAGGAATATTTCCACATTTATTATGGTATTTTTCGAATAATATTTCTATGAAACAAAAAAAATATCTATTGATAAAATGACAGAAAAAATTCACATTATTCCTGTATTGTACTACAGGAAGTTTATTTGGCTATAAAAGCCGTTCAGTTATGGAAATAAGAGTTGATTGCAGGAATTGTTATTCTTAGATTTGTTATTATGAGGACAACGACGTTGCCATCTTTGATTTATGACTGGATTATATGTAGGTGCTCACTTGACTATTCATAGTTTCATTAAAATCCCAATAAGATTATATTTGCATATGTGTGTGTGTGTGTATATTGTACATTTACAAGCATTAGGGTGCAGATCGTTTTTTTTTTCCATCTACCCTTCAATATTTCATTATTTCAATCAAGATTTGTCGAGAATCTGACCAAAACTGATTTAAATTTGAAACGTGACAAATCGTCCAATTGTTAAAACTTATAATAACTTAATCCCGGTGGCTAGTTTTTCTATATAATAATAATAATAATAATAATAATGATGAAGAAGAATAAGAATAATTTCGCATGTAGAGCTGAATGGTCCAATCTTATTATACCTGTGGTGTTGAAAATGATTTTCGTTATTCACTTTCTATTAAATACAGATCAGATTAGAAGGAAGAGTTAATGTTATACTTAAAATAGAAACGACCCATCTCTATCGTCTTTAAAGATTTCGTTTATCTCATTTGAGGATCATTGATTGATAATTGAAAGAGTAGAGAAAAGATTTGAAAGAGTGTATTTATATCTAATAACGGCCACAGGTGTTTGAAACGGAAAAAAGAACGACTTCTTAGAAAATCATCGAATAATTAGAACTCTGTTATATTGTTATTGATTGTAAGTAATGTGATCTAGATTTTGAGCAACTATTTAAGACTTATATGGGCAAGTAATCGGGTACTTTCTAAAACAAAGTAAAACACCCACAATTGATTTGTTGGTTTTTGAAGAGAAAATTGCAGAAATACCAGTTTTTTTTTGTCTTTGGAAATTAATTAATTAATATTATAATAATTATGGAAAGTGGAATTTTTTGAAATTCGTATCGAAAATAATCGATTCAACAATAAAAACCATCTTTTATTATTAGCTAGTTACCGGAACTTTACAACATAATAGTTATCATAAACAACATTATAGAAAGTGTTGCAGAGGTGGTTGAATATGCATAAAGGTCCATTATTGGTGTGTTGTTTTCGATTAACATATATAATTGTGAGTTACCAATGTTTGTTGTTGGTTCGCGCGACCAATTAGCATAGAATAGTCATAATGTTCATGCCTGATGACTCTTATCTCATTATCGACACGAAACATTCGCAGAATAAAAGAATAATCAATGCACCAAATCAACTATAACAATGACAAATAAGAAAAAATTCTAGAGCATAAATACATTGAATTAACGTTAATATTTCTACTGCGGATGATCTCTACTATAATTGCAACAATTGACAATTTCCAAGAATGAAACGATTGTTAATTCACCGACTAGTCGGGACTACCTACGCAATAATTACAAATTCCAATCAATAATAAAGCAAATTAAAGTTGTGTCATTGGATTAAGTAACCTATTATTAATGAATTGATGGATTGTCAAGTCGTGATAGAGGCGTTTCATATATCGAGAGAGTCAATTTTAATGTATGTCTCTCAAATCGTGCCTTGTCTGACCGGGTTGTTGTTGTTGTTGTTGTTGTTGTTTGTCAGTAATGTTGGCTCCTTCCTGTACAAACAAAGGTCACATATAAACCACATAATTGAACAACAGTAACAACCACTATGATTAATTTGACACAATTTAGTAGTAGCACAATTCTCTATCAGAAATTTCCAAATAGTCTCCAACTAAAATAGCCTTGGATTAATTATTAAATAATTAAAGCCGAATTTTATTGTGATATTTAATTAAAGAAAAAATTACTTAATTACCAACAAGTCAAAATTTAAAAAGTGGCTTGATGGAAGTAAAAGCGGCATGTATGATGTTAGATGACAGAATGATAGAAGCAAGATCACTAGATATCACTTTACTAACTAACCAGTTGGCCGAGATTTGAATACATAATGAAATTGTTCATATTTTACTCTAACACAATCCTAAAAAAAAGCAAAAAAAAAACTAATAATATGAAAACTGTTGAAAGATGGAAGAAGAATAGGAGTCGCTTAAAACAGAGGGCGACACAATCGTAACTATATTACCTGAATTGTCGAATGACATCTAGACAAATTCAATGAATATCTATTATTCTGGCTTAAAAACGAGAAAAACTAATGGACAAACAACAAAGTTACTGTCAATGATGAAATTTAAGACTATTTAATAGATCGTCCCAAGATATCTGGTTTTCTGTTCAAAGATATTTAAGGCGACCGACCGGAAACAAGATATCTTTTGTCTTTAATTGACACATTCAATGACCCAACAACAACACCTTTGCCTTCATTTCTAATTTTTTTTTTTTTGTGTGGTGAAAAACTTCACAATTCTATTTCGTCATTAATTGTTGAAATTTTACAAAAATGATGAATTATCCGTTTTTTCTCTATATAATGCCATCGGCAACTAGCAAATTAACTAGTAGAAAAACGATATTCGGTAATTCTTCGAATAAAATACTTAAGTATAAAAAAATTTGTTCCATGTCTGCAATTACAAATTTTTTCCTAATATAGCAAAGATGGATGGAATGCGGATAATTTGTGTGAAATCACAACGTAATATGATAATTTACAAATTTTTATTTGAATCGATATTTTGTCCAATAAACAAATCTATTTAGATCTCTATTTTGTTATCCATCGGATGAATGTTGCTCGTTATACAGTATAAATGTTGTTGTTATAAATGTGACCAAAAGGTTAGCAGATAAATCCAGCATGACATGCTAAATGTGTCGATGGTTGACATTTACAACATCTTCACACAACGCACAACTTTTTAGAAGAAGAATCCAACGTGAGAGATTTCAGGTAAAAGAGAAAAATAAATATATATAAAAAAAGTGTTTACGATCTGGGACTATATCGGTTGAGATGTTTCAACTAATGGTATTTCAGGTATTTTTCGATTTTTATTATTAAAATAGTCGAGAAAAAAATTTATATTAAAATCGTATTCATCAATCAAAAAATATCTAGTTTCAGTTTTTTATCATTATTCATTTTCTAATAATGATCATTAACTGTTGAAATTTAAATTACTATATCGAAGATAATGTGGAAATAGTTTAATACGTACTTGTTTGGATAATAGGGCCGATTCACGTGTATCATTAAAACTCGGATTAAAACATAAAGTCATCATCATTACCTGCAAAAAATCAACTATTAAAAAAAAGCGATAAACGTTCTTATTAAAAACATAAAACCGAACTTATTTGAAGAGGTAAAATTCTTCTCAATCATTACAACAGGTGGGATCTAAATTGAAGTGGATCCTATTATCGGCTGAATTTTTCTCTTTTCGAAACACCACCTGCTTTGAAACTCGTGTATTTGTTCAGGAACTACACTTAAGCTTCTTTGGATTATCAACAATTCAGACAGAATCATAAATCAAGCCTACACATCTGTATTTGCGATTTTCAAAATTTAAACCCTCAATATCGGAATAGAGATGGCTCTATATAGGCGCAATTTGGAAATTACAGTTAGAATTTTCACAATACTCCATCTCTAATGTGACTCAATTTGTATGTCAATCGAAACAATTGCACAATTGGTTCTTTAACATTAATTCGAACCAATTGGACTTGAAATTACAATTTAAATGTCAACAACAGTTTTGATTAATTAATATTCTAAATAAATATCGAGACAAATTGTTTAACGATCGAACTTGTTGTTCTTTCCAAATCAACGATCCAGTTTCATATTTTTTATCAATTAAAATTCTTATTCTGATTTTCAAAATCTAATTTGCGGTATCTTTATATTGTTATGAAAAAAGCTCACGTTTTGGACACTGTTTTTGGGTTTAAAATTTATTTATTAGACAGAAAAATAATTTATCAAAGAAATAAAACAAGTAGTACAACAAGAAAAATGAAAAAATCTACCAATAAATTTCTTGTTGAAACTAACATTTATCTGATTAAATTCAAGTTAGAATTTATAAAACATGTCTAACGTGTGACTGGAAATTGTATTAGCTTCCTATTACGCAATACCAACAATTTTATTATTATTATTATCATTATTATTTTTATTATTATAATTTTTTGAGTTAGAAAAAATTATTGGGGGAAGCCCCAAAACGTCGTTCGGAATTAATAATGTGGAGAAAATGCATGGAAATTCTCTCAAATTATTACAATTGCTGTTATTATTTTTACTATCATTATTATTATTATTATTATCATTATTATTACAATTTGAGTTGTTGTGGTTTACACGAATACATATATAACTGTTGTAACTGAAACGTTACAATATTGTAAATTTTAATGTTGCACGTTTGCGGTTAACTCATGTAGAATGATTTCGTATTTTAAACAATATAAGTTGTGAAAAATTTCCGACTTTATAGCAGTGTTTCTCAAATTGTTTCCTGTATACGCCCCTATTGCTCGCCAGTCATGATCCTCATAAATATTATACTAAAAGTATTATGCAAAACACAATTTGACAACTGCTGTTTTTTGCTATTACGAATTTTAATTCTTCGAATTTATTTTGTAAAAAATTTCGGTCAGAAATTGAGGTTATTTGTTATTTTACGAAATTGTGATTTTTTCACTCGATTTCGAGGAATTTTCGATTCACTAATAGATCATTTTGAGGCCAAAGGTGACATATTTCCAAAATTTTCCTTTTTTCGAGCAATAGTTGGGATTTTCGCCCGTGTCTTTTTTCCCACATAAATTTATTCTACAGTTAAATTTAACTGTCTTTGGTGTAACCTATTATGATACAACTGTAAATTGGAGGAAAATGATCATTTACAATAAAAATTCACAAACGATGTTCCAAAAAGCGGCATAAACACCAAAAAAATAAATCGACACTTAATTAAACTTGCGCTTAGTGAAGTGTGCTTAACCAAAACAAAATAATGTGATAATTTATGTTGTTGTATAGTATGTAGGCTCGTTTTACACGATTTTTTGGAGAGATTCGGTGTTAAATTGTCATAAATTTGCATAAAATTTGAAAATTTTTGTCATGATTAGGTATCAATTTTCTCTCGAAAAACATCACAATAAATTTTCAAGGTCTTTCAGTAAAATTGTCGATTCGAATGAATTTTTGTTGATTCAAGTGAAGACGGTCATTGTACGAAAGCTCGACAATCAGGTATAACTTCGACCTGTTATTGTTTAGATATAGTTGTTGTTTTTGCGAAATACATTAAGGAAATTTTGTGAAAGTACAATGAGAATTTATGTATCTATTGTTAGAGATCAACCACTGAACTATAACCATATAACTTCTTATAGTTGAAAACGTAAAATGTCAATCTTATTGGTTTGTTAAAGTTCTTCTTCGTGATTAAAACTAAATGAACTGATCAGATGATAATAATACTAGGAAAAAAATTGTATGAAATTGAAAATATTTGAAAAGAAAATGATGAAATTCTCTCTTTAAACGGAAAAATTCTAGAAACATGCCGGAAAACGGATTATCTCAACTCAACTATTTAAAGAATTTCCTGCTTTTTGTTTGATTAACCGTGTTGTAAAAGCTATCGATTTATATACACATACGTTAGGCTTGTGTTATATTGGCTTTAACGCAATGAGGAAACATATCAGTGGCTAAGTTCGCCTATAAGTATTGTGGTAATAAAATAAATCAAAAATTTACATTCATTCAGAAACTTACACTTAATATATCTTTATATTATATTAAATATTAATACTGTTATCTAAGTAGTTGGTTGGATTTCATTTCAAAAACATGTAATCGATGTACTTAACATGTAATGTTACATTGTTGTTTATTTCGCATTGTCTTTCCTTACTCTATCGAATTGTCGTGATTATATTATTGTTAATGAGATTCTTAACATTATTAACAAACCGACAATTTCTTCGAAGAATTCCAATTTGAATTTCACACGCAACTATTTCATTTTCTAAACACAAAATTGATTCCATCAATGAATAAATACCCAATAACAACAGCCTGTACAATTGATAATAATTAACTAGTTACTTATACATTATTTTCTGATGGCTTTTGCCTGATATTGAAAGCCAGTTTTTCCATACACTCATTTATACAGTTCGTTCGTACAAACTTTTGAATTTCTCATAAAGCTCTCATTTTTTGAAAAAAATGGAAAACTTGTTCGGGATGTAGAGTACCCATTGGGCTATTTCGCAATTAAAGATCAACTTTCCTAATTTTCATCGAATCAAAAATAGCTTTCAATTTTTTTCAAAAACTTTACAAGTTAGATGGAACGGACTGTATATTTATAAATGTTTCACGTGCTGGATTTTATTACTATTTATTGCAACATTGACAAAGTCTAAATCGATCGAATTATCATTTTATGTATACAGTGATATGATATGGAATTAATTTACATTTTAGGAAGAGGAAGTATTCGATTGGAACATGTTCTGTAATTTTTTGTATTTTTTGATTTTATTGAATCAACTGGATTTTTATAAAAATCCAGTCTTACAACATCTCATCAAAACTGGAACTGTATGCGATTATGACTCGTTGAATAACGCAATATACAGAAGAGGAGTACATCAAGACGATATCTAATTAAATAATTCATAAGAGAAAGCATCGATAAATCGTATAGTCGAAAAAAAATTTTGACTATTCAACTGAAATCGAATTTCCCCAATTCTCATTTGTGCCTTTTAATTTTGAGTTAAATTTTTGGAAAAGCAATAGCCTCCGGACTTTACCTTTTCAAACAAAAATATGAGAGTATCAAAGGGCTAATTACTTTTTGAGCTCTCACAAAATCAAGAAGACTTTAATCAATATCCCCCCGAAATTGGACCAGTGAAATTTTCTTTTCAGGGATGAAATTTGAGATTCTCTCGTCGAATAAAGCATCATTATTGATTGGAAAATTTTTTGCGGCCTTTGTGACTTGTAAAATAAAAGTTTTCACACAACAAATTTACTTTTCTAGTTGTCAATAGGCGAAAAAATCCGTTTTCCGTTCCTATTTTCTCAACTTCTATAACGATATCGGTTACCTTTCGCTTAAATTTTCAATATCCTGTTTATTATTCCTTTACTATAAATTTCTCAATTATCGTCTTTGTGGTGAATACTTTCATTTTCTTGACCTTATCGGTAGAATTTTATTTCAAGCTGATTTGCATGAATTGAGAAGAAATCTCGAATTTTTCGCAAAATTTTGCCCCCATTCGATATTTCCAAAATCTATACTTATTCGTTCAATAGAAATCTTCAAAGTAATAAATTATACCTTCGTTTAAGTTCAATTATAGTTGAAATTGAGAATTAAGTAGAAAATAGTAGAGCTAATGAAGACTTAATGAATATCTTCGAGAATCACTGTTCTTAGTTTCTATATGTGTTTGAATCGCTTTAATTATTTTCTATCATTCATCTCTCTTTAATCATTTTAACGTTTACAGCTGTCAGGAATCTCATTATAGAAATAATTTCTTCAAATTAATCATGTTTTATTTTCTGCGAAATTAATCAGTTTAACAAATTCTCACATTTTATGAATAGCGAAGTTCTCTAAGAAAAAGTCGTTGGTGTAAC
>JAZBGZ010000983.1:7769-17791 GCA_037414795.1 Stenodera caucasica | reverse complement strand
GAGTTTCATTGTCATTCCGTCTTTTTCTCAAAGTAAATCTCCCACGTCATAAATTTCCTAAATTTGATCAACTTTGAAGTTTTCATTGAAATTTTCTATTTTTTTATCGAGTAGATTTCTCAAAGATTCACAAATTTTGGATATTTTTCAAGCAAGATTTCCAATATGATCAAACTCGGTCTTTTTTGAGTTTTCAAAATTTTCAACTATGTTTTTAATTTTTCTTCCGGTCCAGTTTCTACATTTTTGTTGAAGTTCCATTGAAAATTTGTAGTTTCCTCAGAGTTTCAAAGTTTTCAAAGAAAAATTTGCTATTGAGTTAGGCTCATTGTGTCTTTAAACAGTATTTGAAGCTTTTCGCAACAATTTAGCGAGTTTTCTTCGGAAAATTTCCGCATTTCCTTGGATATTTTTTTGGTGCAAAATAAACCAAAAGACCTCAATACAAATCCTACTCACTGATTCTCAAACTCACTCTAAAGTAACACATCATTTTAAAAATAATGAAAGTATTTTCGAATTTGAGGTTTTCCATCTAAATTTTCTATTGATGAAAAACAACAAAATTAGGCTGAGACTCGATCATTTCGATATTTTTTTATGATTTAAGCCAGATTTCGCATGTTTATCAGTTATCTCGACTATTTCCAATTCCAAATCGTCAAATCCGATCAATTCGGCAATTTCGAGGATTCCAATCGAAATTTTCGTGACTGTTAACGAGTCGGTTGAAACATTGTTGTAGAAATTTCAAGTCAGCTTCCAGTTTTCCAAAAACAAAAACAAGTTTGAGTTTATTCTGATGGAAAAATGAGGACATCCAGTCGCACAATTGACATTTTCATTAACACATCAATATTAATCAAACGAAAACAATCTCGTAAATATTGATAATAAATAAATGAACTAATGAAATAAGAAAAGAATCTCCAATGTTGAACGTTTTTCATTTTATTATTATATTATTCGAAACAATTGAACGAAATACGATAACGGAATAATAGAGAGCATTTAATGCCTCTAGTTCTCGGTCTTCTACTAGAACTCTCAAAATGATAAGACTTTTAACAAGGAGAACTGCATAAGAGAACAATGGAAAGTACCTGCGGCTGATCTTCTTTTACATACTTGATAAATGGGTCATAACTCTCTGTTATTGCGAAAGTAATGAAGACAGGAAGACATTACTTTTGCTCGGTTTACCGGCAATATGTAGTCTATGTCGGGACGACAACGACGATTTTAAATGAGATTTGTCTAGAAATAAACATAAAACTTCACAAATGTAATGCATATAGAAGACTGACAATTGTTGCAAAATCCGTTTGAAACGCGAATTTTTTTCGTTTCAACCAACAGAAAAACTATTCAGGTGTGCTAATATTCGAGCATAATAGAATTACTATTATTGATGAAATAAAGGTACAAAGCTGACTATTATTTATGTTGAACGAATGCACAACTCTATTGCGGTATCCTTTGTACGGATTAAAACATTGCTGAATAATTTAAATCGAATAGTACGTGAATATCCACACTTTAGCGACATTCTCGCTTATTATTATTATATTAACAATACTGTAGTGTGTAGTTGTTGGAAAAAGGGCGGCAACTAAAAGAAATTTCCGCATTGAATCCAACAATGGACAATTCAAAATTGAAGAAATACAAGAGATCCACACAAATATGTTGCATCATACGTGAATTGCCTTTATGAAAATCACTGAGGCCATGGAAGAATCATTAAAAATTTCCCCAAGTTCATATTTTATTTTATTTAACTCGAATAGAGTTGTTTCTATTTCGTTGGCGAGTTTCATGTGGAAATCTGGAAATTTCGACGGTTGAATTAGCGAAATTGTCTCAACAGTTGATGTTTGTCCGAAAATCGATCGATTCGAAATTGAGAAATTCTTCTAGTGAGAATTTTCCTCATGAAAGTTTTGCGATAGTTTCAGTGGGGATTTTTCGGGGTCTAAATCTATTTTCTGTAGAATATTTTTGGAGGTGGTGCACAATTTGGGTGTTTTTTCATCAAATTCGAAAAAATTATCCCAAAATTTGCTATTTCTAATTTTTCTTCGGGTTTCTATCGAATTGATCAATTTTCCGATAATTCATGATTTGATAAAATTTCTCCGATATATTCGAATTTTCACCGAGTTTTCAAGTCTTTTATCGAAGTTTCTTTAGCCAATTTTCATAAAATTTTGTTTTCGTCTAGATTTTTATTTTTCCGATGAATTAATTTTTCTAGTGAATTGTATGAGTTTTTGGATTTTGATCATCTTTGAAGTTTTTATTGAAATTCCCTATTTTTTTGAGTAAATTTTTAAAAGGCCTGAAAGTTTCTGATTTTCCTCAAGCTTTGGATAAAATTTAACTTAGTCTTCTTCATTGAAGTTTTCAGAGTTAATATTTGTCCGAAAATCGATAGAGTCGAAATTGAGAAATTCTTCTAGTGAGAATTTTCCTAATGAAAGTTTTGCGATAGTTCCAGTGGAGATTTTCGGGGTCTAAATCTATTTTGTGTCGAATATTTTTGGAGTTGGTGCAAAATTTGGGTGTTTTTCCATCAAATTCGGGTGAATGATCCCAAAATTTGCTATTTTTCATTTTTCTTCAGGGAAAACTTCGACTAGTTGATCAAGTTTCTATCGAATTGATCAATTTTTCGATAATTCATGATTTGATAAAATTTCTCCGATATATTCAAATTTTCACTGAGTTTTTCATAAAATGTTGCTTTCAACTAGAGTTTGATTTCTTCAATAAATATTCCATTTTCTCCAATTTGATGGAAATCCTTGAAAATTTTTCTTGAGAATTTCTAATTTTGAAGATATTCACGATTATTTTGGCTGCCACTAAGATTAGTTCGAAAATCGATAATCTGAAGAAAATGACTCAAATTCGGGAAATTCTGGAAATGAAAGCGTTGGAAAAATTTCAATGAAATGATGCAATTTTGGCGATTGGGCTATTTCTTTATTGAAAAATCTGCAGAAATGTTGAATTTTCGTGGATGGGCTAAATTTTCATTCTTTTTCGGAAAAACTATGACTAGTTGGTCGAGTTTCCATTGGTATCTCTATCAAAATTATTAATTTTCAATATTTCATGACTCATAATAAAATTTCATTGATATATTCGAATTTTCACCGAATCTTCAAGTCTTTTATCAAAGTTTATTCAACCGATTTTCATGAAATTTTCATAACAATCTCAGCTAGATTTTGAATTTTCTCAAAATTATTTGATGAAAATCTTTAAATGTTTTTCTTGAGGATTTTCAGTTTTCACTAAGATTCTTAAATCAGTAATCTGTAAGGCAACGATTCAAATCCGGGAAATTCCGAAAATTGAAGCGTTCTTGAAAATTTTTTCCCGCTTAGAAGTTTTCTGATTACATTTTGGCTATTGAGCTATTTCCAGTTGGAATTTCAGTGTTTTATTGATTTTTCTCTTAAAAATCTTTTGAAATCCATTTTCTTTCGAATATTTTTTGAGTTTCTGCAAAATTTGAGTATTTTTTCATCAAATTTATCAGAAATATCCCAAAATCTACTATTTCTTCATTGAAATCTGCAGAAATTTTTGGTTTTCCTAGAAGGGCCAATTTTTCATTCTTCATCGGAAAAACTTTGACTAGTTGGTCGAGTTTTCATTGATATTTCAATCGAAATTATTATTTCATCATAATAGAATTTTATCGATATATTCGAATTTCCATCAAGTCTTCAAGTCTTTTTCCAAAATTATTTGGTGGAAATTTTTGAATGTTTTTCTTGATAATTTCTAGTTTTTCATTCGAAGATTTTCGCGATAATGTTGGCTGCCACTAAGATATTTGATGATTTGCTCGATATTAATTAAGCGAGCGACTCGAATACGGAAAATTCCGAAAATAGAAGCGTTGGTAACAATTCTTTTCCAGTAAAAATTTTCCTGAAGACATTTTGGCGATTGGGCTATTTCCAGTGGGAATTTCAGTGATTTATCGATTTTTCTCTTGAAAATCTTATGGAATCCATTTTCTTTTAAATATTTTTTCTGCAAAATTCATCAGAATTATCCCAAAATCTACTATTTCTCCATTGAAATCTGCAGAATTGTTGGCTTTTTATAGATGTGCCAATTTTCCATTCTTCGTCGGGAAATATCCGACTAGTTGGTCGAGTTTTCATTTACATTTATAGTTTTATCGAAATTTTCAATATTTTATGATTTTAAATTAACTCCTTCGATATAATATTCGTATTTTCATCAAGGTTTTCATCAAAGTTTCCTCAACAGATTTACGCAAAATTTCCAAAACGTTCTCAGCCAAATTTTAAGTTTTTCAATAATTTCTCAATATTTTTTTGAAGATTTCTAGTTTTTCACGATAATTTATTCGAAAATCGATGGTCTGAAAATTTGATAAAAGACTTTTTTCCCGGTTGGAATTTTTTTAGTGAAAGTTTGGGATTTCTCCCAAATTTCTAGTCTCCTGGAATTTATTGTTGTGCTAAATTTCAGACAATAGCATTGAATCCAATCAAGTTCAATTAACAGTTGAAACATTAGAATAAATGCCTTCGCGATTAATGTTGTTAATAATAGTTTTATGTTTTTCCATGTGTGAGGCGATTGTAAAATTGATTATTGGCGCCTAGAGACCCATCCCAACTATTCGTATAATTAAAAACTATTGTTCTTGCATTTTCTATTAATAATCGGTTTAAAAATAGAAAATGCCCGGATTATAATGTAATGCTCGATAGTCAGTTGTTAAATTCAAAATCGATTTTCTGGTAATTTAACGTCTGTTGGCCTAATTTCGGGCGCGACTTACAACACCACAAATATGCCAGCGATCGATTTTATTGAATGGATAATTGATCGATTTTATCATTTATTAGGTGCACAATATGTATGAAGAAGTGTTGAAGAGGAATCGACCGAAAACGATAGGGGTTTGGTCGGCATGGAGCCCATGGACGGCGTGCTCGCGAAGCTGCGGGGGTGGCATCACGCAACAAATCCGACATTGTATTAACCGACCCGCCGACTCTAGGTTTGTTTAATTTTGTTTTTCTTTTTTTTTTTCAATTGTTTATAGTTTCATTGTGAAAATAATGATGTATTGGTGTGAAAGTTTCAATATTCGTTAATCATTATTCATTCTGATAAATTTATTATGTGTTCGTGTTCCTAATGATTGTTTTTATTTTTTTTATTTTAATAAAGGATGTTTTTTTTGTTCTCCGATATACCGTAGAGTCGTAGAGGGTTGATTAGATATATTTTATTCAAGTATAAGTCTATAATTTGAATGTTGGAATATTTACATTGCCCCACGGCCTTTTCCAATTACCATTATACGATTATTACCAGTTACAGTCATTTATAATTCTTGTATAAATAAATATTATTTAGTAATGAGAATTTAACGTTTATTTGACTTGTAACATTGTTAATGGTGGTTGTTCGGGAATCGGGTCAAATTTCGAATGATTCGCCCAAAGCTAAATCTGCAGGGCCGACTCTAACTAGAAATGAGTTTCCAAGATTTTCGACTTTTTGACTTTTCCTTTGTATTATTTGGTGAATTTCTCACGAATTTCTCGGTCTTTATTGAAGTCTGCGAAGTTATTTTTTTTTGTGGGATCATCAATTTTTTATGTTTCTTCGAAAGAAATCCAATTATTTAATAAAATTCTCGTTTAAATCTCAATATTTCATATGTTTATTACAAATTTCAGCTTTTCATAATTTCATAATTCAATAAATTGCTACAATACTTTCTCAGATTTTCACTAACAATAAGTCAAAATTTTCTCAACGGATTTCTACAATTTTTTTTTCGAATATTTTTGGAGAAATTTTCAGGAAAATCTCAAGTCATTCAACAGAATTGATTTTTAGTATTTTATTTCAGTTTTTTATGCTTCTTCAAGAAAACTCATTTTCAGACTAGTAGTTGAAATTTTATCGAAATTTTCAAATTTTTTAATATTTCATGATTCATCAGAAATCTGCAATAATACTTTTTTTTTTATAAGCAAATTTCCACAAAATTTCCATTTTTTTTTCCAAATATTTTGAAGTTTGAATAATTTCTCATGAAATTCTCACGTCATTCAACACAAAAGATTCACAATTTAATCTTTTTTAATTGAGTCTGTAGAATTTTGATTTTAATTTGTAGAACTGCAGTTTTTCAGGCTTCTTCGGAAAAACTGTGTCTAGTTGGGCGAGTTTCCATTAAAACTTTTATCGGAAATCTGAATTTTTCCATCTTTTATGATTCACAATGAATCTGCTACAATATTTTTAAATTTTCATCGAGTCTTCTAGTCTTAGTCTTTTCTCACAGATTATCATAAAATTTTCCCTTTTTTTGCAAATATTTTGAGTTTTCTGGAAATTTTAGTTAATTCTCCGCGAAATTCTCACGTCGTTCTACAGAATTAATTGACAGTTCATTTGTTTTTGATTAAAGTCTGCAATTTTTTTTTTAATTTTTGTAGAATTGCAATTTTTCAGGCTTCTTCAGGAAAATTCTGTCTAATTGGTCGAATTTCCAGTGAATTTCTATCGGAATTTTCGAAATTTCTTGTATTTTATGATTATTAGGAAATCTGCCACATTATTTGTAGATTTTCACCAAGTCTTCAAGTCTTTTATAAAATTTTTTTCAACAGATTTTCTCAAAATTTTCATTTTTTTCCAAATACATCCGAGTTTCTGCAGAATTAGGGTAATTTTCCACGAGATTTTCACATCTTTCAATGAAGAATTGATTCACAATTTACTCGTGCTTAATTGAAATCTGCAGTTTTTCTTTTAATTTCAGTAGAATTGTCATTTTTTTTCATATTTCTTCGGGAAAACTCACAATCAGTCTAATAGGTCAAATTTCCACTGAATTTTTAACGAAATTAACAAATTTTTCCAAAATTTTATGATCGATTATAAACCTACTACAATATTTTTGGATTTGCACCAAGATTTTCAAAAAATTCTCTTTTTTTTCAAATATTTTTGAGCTTCTGCAATTACTCAAGAAATTCGCACAATTTAATCATTTTTGATTGGAGTCTGCAGATTTTTTTTTTATTTTTGTAGAATCGCAATTTTTGAGCTTCTTCGGAAAAATTGAAATTTTTAGAGGAATTTTCAAAATTTCCTGTATTCAATAATTAACAATAAATCTGCCACATTGTTTGAGATTTTCACCAAGTCTTCAAGTATCTTATCAAATTTTTCTCGACAGATTCTCACGAAATTCTCCCTTTTCATACAAATATACTCGAGTTTCGGAAAAATTTGGGCATTTTCTCGGGAAATTCTCACATCACTCAACAGAATTAATTTACAATTTACTCGTTTTTAATTGGGATCTGCAGATTTGTTTTTGATTTTTGTGAAATTGCAGTTTTTTAGACTTCTTTGGGAAAACTCACTCTAGTTCGAAATTCCACCGAATTTTTATCGAAATTTACAAATTTTCCAATATTTCATGATCCATTTTTAGAATTTCAGCAAGATTCCCACAAAACTTTTTTTTTTAATGATTTTGAGCTCTGCAATTTTTGGGTAATTTTTCGTGAAATTCTCTCAATTAATTCACAATTTAATCCGTTTTAATTGAAGTCTGCAGGTTTTTTGAATTTTTGTAGAATTGTAATTTTTTGGCTTCTTCGGGAAAACTCTGTCGAGTTGGTCGAATTACCATTGAAATTTTTATAGGAATTTTCAAAATTTCCTTTATCCCATAATTAACAATAAATCGGCTACTTTATTTTTCAATTTTCACCAAGCCTTATCAAATTTTTCTCGACAGATTGTCACGAAATTTTCATTTTTCACAAATATATTCGAATTTCTGCAAAATTTGGGTAATTTCTCACTAAATTCTCACGTCATTCAACAAAATTAATTCACAATTCACCCATTCTTAAGTGAATTCTGCTGATTTTTTTTTAATTTTTGCAGAATCGACAATTACACAGGCTTTTTCGGGAAACTCAGACTACTTAGTCGAATTACCATCGAAACTTTCATCAAAATTTTAAACATTAATGATTCATGAGAAAACCTCACCGATCTTACATTTATTTGAATTTTCACCAAAACAACCTAATATTCTTAGATGAAAATCTCTCGAGAAGGTTTTTGATGATCAAATTCAGAGTTTCCCCACATTTTCAAACAAAACTTTGTCATTTTTCCAATTTTTTTATTATCAAAAATTTTTCTTTCATATTTTGATGTGTGCTCACCCGAACCGTAAATTCTAAGAACTTTTATTGAAGTTTCAACATCTTCAAATTTTACTGTCAACTGTCCCAGATAAAAATTACAAACTATTTCGAACTAGATTGTTATGTCATCATCACGAGATTCCCCAAAACCCCATCTTTCCCACAAATATTTTAATTTCAAAATTCATCTGATAAAATTCCACAGATCTTCCAGCGAATTTTCGATTTTGCTCAAACTCCCGCCAAGTATCATGCAAATTATCAGCGAAAAGAAAAAAAATGGAAGTTCAAATTGATATAATTTCTCCTTTAAATGGCACCTTTGTTTCAGAATATCTGAATCATCACTCAATAGAGGGCGGAATCCATTAATGATTAGTTGAAAATTGCACAAAACGCAATTCACATAATTCCATACGATTAAAAAGAGATGGCTATGCTATTTTTCCACTGATTTTGTTTCAATGAAAGGTGTGTTTATAGTCATCGCTTGTATTCTCCTGTCTTGTAGATTTTCTAACGTATAGTTTTTGTTTTTTCTTGTTGTTTTGTTTTTTTATACTTTCAATATATTCATATGTTGAAGAAGAAGTATAGACAATTATTGTATCTTTTCGCATATCGAAATAATGCAGATACGCATCTGCATAGATATTCGGGCGTGCAGAATGGAAGAGGAAATGACGTTATCTCACGCCCTGACCACTTCACTGCACCGGAACAATAAGGCATTAAATCAGTATCGTTGTCAAATGCCAATTTTACTATTCACCATTTTCACGACGTCATCCTTCTATTAAATAGTAAACTATAACAATAATACCACAATACAACAATCGGCGATCGGAAAAAATTAATAACAATGAAAAAAATAACAAAGATCCCGATCGAAAATTGATGATAATATTCAAAATGAAAAAATAGAGCCTCTATAGTGTTTGTAGAAGGATCTCAACTACATGATTATATAGTGACAAAATTCACTGATAAATCGCTATATCAAAAAGGACTGTTATTATACCACGTTTACACGTAATTATCACCTTACCGACATCTAAATTGTTAGATAAAATTCAAACTGTAATTTATTATTTGACGTTCTAGTCAAACAACTCATCGTGATTTCGTGAAATAAACACTCTTTATCCGAATTAGAGTTCAACTATCGCCTCTATCCCCGATCGCCTGCGATCTTATCAATGGGAGACTGGCGGCTCCGACCTTGCTCGAGGATACAGACCGCCGCCGAACTCGCTCCTTATATAATTTTTGTTTTATTAGCGCTATTAATCATAGTCTGCGTTATGCGTGCCATATTTCATGATAATATGTTTGTTTTATTTAGTGCATATCTCTATAAGTATCGGAATGTGATCGAATTATTTTTTTTTTGAACAATAGATTTGAATAAGTTCGAGTAGGCGGACAGTTGAATACTCCTACTACTAGTCTACTAGATTGTTCGGTTATTGAATTCCAATCGTTGAAATTTTCACAAATATCGAACGCACCCAATTCCAATAAAAATCATATCGAGATCGTATCGGTTGATTTATCGATATTCGGATCCGATTTGAAGTTTGAATGACAAATTGGATCTCTACTATACAGGATGTTAACGAAGTTGTGATTTTATTTTTGAAAATAAGGTTGAAATGCCTTAAGAAAAGTTGTATATTTAGAGAGATATGAAATGTTTCTTCAAAAAATCACATCTCTCCCAACTTTTATCCCTCAAAAACGAAATTACAAGACCGAAAACAGCCTGTA
>JAZBGZ010000982.1:6261-22473 GCA_037414795.1 Stenodera caucasica | reverse complement strand
AATTTACAATTAGAGCTGTTATTATCATGATTATTACACTTGATAATCACCACAATAAATAATAAAACGATTATTTTATTAGAACTGACCTAATTATAATGCAATAAAAATATAGTCGTTCTTAGATGACTCAAATGGAGTAACTCCGATTTGAAATAAACAATTCACCCTATAATAAATTATTTTAATTCTATTAATTTTCTAAGTGTTCTCAAATTACTTCAAAGTCAATTTGGTTGAGTCATAATGGGGCGACTATACTAAATTCTGATTTCTCTAACAATATAGGTACGGTTGTTTTTTTTTACACAACAACTAAGTTGACCTTTTCACCCAATTTCCTAATTGTTCAATTTTGTTAATGATACACGTATGTAAATTTACAAATACATTACGTGGAAAATACATATTTATTTGTCAATTTTCACATTTTTCCTTGTTTAACATTTTTATCTTGTAGCAATTCTCGTTTCCTGTCGCAATTTCTATTCGATATTATCTCCAATATTGAGAATGTCCCATAGAAAATCTACCTATAGATATGGGAAATTCACAATTAATAGACGCCCTCTATAGACTTTATTGTTACCATATTGAACGATGACCAATCATATATTCGAGTTGAGATGCTTGCGTAGATGGGACAGCCGGTATATTTCGACAATCCTAATTAAATTATCTTATTGTTTTATTTCAACACTTGAAATCTTCTGTCTATTTATCAGGGGTGTATTTCGACGAATTCTCTAGAATAATATTTATTTCTAAATAAATATGTATAAAGTTGATATCTATCATTTTTCTTCCTTCTTTTGATATTTTTGAAAAATGCCGACTTTTATTGTGCTATTATTATTATTATTTTTATCATCAGTATTATTATTATTATTATTATTATTATTATTAATGTAACAACGAACCACCGCAAATACAGATAAGACAGGTATTTATTACTTTTTGGAAAAAGACACGGTATTTTAAAATATAAGCGAAGCGATATTTGATTTGTTGATGTTGTTTTGAGACAAAAATCATGAAAAGTTGTCAACCGCTTATTGTGAAATAGCAGAAATTTGATACTTTTTTTTTTAGTTTCATCGATAATTATTGAATTTCCAGCTAATTTTTCTTTAGTCGCTTGTTAGATATAGTCGATCATTCATTCAATCATCATCGTTTACTAAACTCGAAGGAAATTAATCAACTTGTCGGAATCGTCATCATTTTCTACCCGATTTCGAAATAATATTAGATTTCCAAAAGATAATTAATTCGAATAATTATTTATTGATGATCGAAATTTAACAGGAGTTGAAAAAATATTAATTTCCGACACAAATATTTGAAATATTCGAAAAAAATTTGTGGTATACCCATCAAAAAAAAGAAAACAAAACAATGTTAGAATAAACCACAAACAAATCTTGACAGATTAATTGTTTCGAGATAGATGTGTTTAGTTCTCATAGAAAATTTCTGGTTCTAGGCTATTTTTGACAGATAATTAAACCAATTCGAGACGGATAATTTAGACTCTAAATAATTAAGAAAAAAAGCATAGGTAGATATAGATAGGTAGATGGAAAAATAGACAGGTAATAATTGCACAATATTTTCTTCAATTGGAAATTTCGACCTAAAAACATAAAAGATATCGTATCCCAGTAGGTGCTGCTTTTTGGAATTATTTTCAGAAATAAAAGGATACTTGATCTTCAATTTTCGACACACCAGACAGAATAAAACCGTCATTCTAATAATTTTATTGTTTTTCAACTAAGATTGGATCAATTTTGATATATTATAGTAAAACAAATCTGACTTGGCTCAAAAATTAATCGTCGCGAATACGTCAAGTTGGACACTTTAAATTTGAGACTTTAAACCCTCTTCGAATATCACGATAGAGATGAGATATTTTAATTCCATCTCTACTGTAATCTATCTGACAATGAGTCGTCAATGGCTTCATAATTATTGTTGAGATTAACACTGGATTAAATTTAATTGTGAACTTATACAATTAATCCGAGTTTAATCCGAGACGTGTCTATAAAATAAAATTCGCCAGCTTAACTTTTTTCGTAGTTGAGACTCGGTAATTCAAATAAACAGTAAATAATATATTTCTTTCTTTGTCTGAATTTATGTCTCTCTTTTATTTTTGTAGGGCTATAAGGGCTCGTTTGGAGACTACCTGGCTATTCGCCTCGACAAAGGTCTTATTATTGTGTAACTGTTGATTTCGCTCTAGTAGGCCACGGTTTTTTGTTTTTGTTTTGATACCAACTAAAATATTGTTATTTTGCGTTAAAGTTAACGCTAACGGTCGTTTTTTTTTTATTTTTTGTTTCTTGTAATACCATAAAATTACTATTTTGCATCAAATTACAATTTTATAATTGATGTTTGAAATACGCCCACATTTTTCTATTCAATATTTTTTTCGATAGACTTTCTTTATTTAACAACAATTTAATAAGCGCAAAACTATTCAAACTGTAATAAATCAAATGGAACACTAAAACATTTGCCTAAGATAATAATAATAATAATGATGATTATTAAAAAAATAAAAAAAAATCCATTCACATAGATATAAATATATTTAGAAACATCAATTAAAAAGATAGAACTAACAACTGATTTATGTATGAGTTATAAATTCAATTTCACATCGAATTATATCGATATGGAACTATTAAAAAAATAATAATAAAAAAAATGATAAACCTACACAAAAATAGCAGTAATGAGATCAAATAATCGAATCGATTAGCTATAATCAAATCCGATCATTACTTATGAAAATAACAAATCGCTCCATTTATTTGTGATAAGTATTTAAAAAAAAAAATTGCTAATTAATCAGAGTTGTAGTAATTAAAAACAAAAGATTATGGTCACAATGAAACAGTCGTTTTTAAAAACTTAATCAAGTCTTCTTCGTCATCTTCGAGTTTATAGTTGGATGGTTATAGTTCGTTCATTCATTCATATTATATCTATATACTTCCTTTATATACACAGGTATATATACATATATAAGTGGCGCTTATGTCAAATGTATATAAGGTTGATTATCATGAAGCACAACATTGACTTCTGGTTTATACATATTTCCCATAATATCGGCCTTATGTTAATATATAATAAGGTATATAGATTGGTAGGTTGGACTTAGTAAGTTAGTGACGGGGGGGTTAGGGGGACGCGAGGGAGCCCTGAGCTACACACTACTGCTAGGATCATTGGGCTACCATCTCTAGTTTGGTACAGAAGCAAAACTTTAAGAGAGAACTAAACTCCTGAAAGATTGCTGGCCAGTTTTCCATTCATTCCCATATTGAAGAAAACATCAACAACATTGAAGACAAACAAAATCAAATAGACAACGATTTAAATTATACTTTCATCAACGAAATCGACAAGTCTATGGAATCCTTTGTTTTTATTTTTAAATGTGAGTAGTTTATATATTTTCATTTATTTATTGATTATAATAATAACAATAATAATAATGATAATAATAATAATAATAATATTGATAATAATAATAATAATAATAATGGGAATAATAATAATAATAATAATTCTGCCTGCGGGAGTCGGGCGACAATCGAGAGTGCTACCGTGCTACGCCTACTTTGCTACCAGATTACGCTCAGCTTTCATCAGGTAGATAGAAGTTAATAAAAGATGAAAGAAAGAGAGTGGGGCTCTTTGGAAAATATTGCGGTTTATTTATAAGTTTTACTTTCAACTGGTTTTCTACCTGCCGTCTTGTTCATTATTGTCGTTTTTTTTTCCCTCATCTCTCTATTTATAAAAATAATAATAAATAAATAAATGGATAAATAAATAATTGGGTAAATGAGAAATTCGTTTTGTGCTAATAATCCGGTCAAGTCAGAATTGTAGGTGGCTTGTCTCGTGTTTGAACATGTTCAAGGCTGTTTAATCACTGTATTTGGTGTTTTTTAATTAATTCACGTTGTTCTTATTTCGTCAAAATAAATGGTAGGTAATTTGATGTAATTGAAAAATTTGAAATTGATAGATTCAAGATAGGAAAAAAGGAAAGTTTTGTTTTTGATTGTTGTCTTTTGTTTCGGTGATGTGTTGATGATTGTTTCGATTTGTGGGTGGATTATGACAAAGAAAATGTCGAAATTTCATTGTAACAATCGGATTTCGCACCGGTTGTTGAAAATTTCAATTTCTTCTTCCAGTATAAATTTTCTGAAATTATTGTTGATGTGCTTGAAAAGTCTGTGGATTTCCCCTATTTTGATGTAAAATTGATTTTTGCACTTTTTTTCTGATGAAAATATTTGAAAATCGGCTTTATCTATAGCGAATTTCGTAGGTTGTCAATTTTAATTGAAAAATGTGAAAATCGCAACTAACATCTAATTGATTATTGAAAAACGATTGAAAATACAGTCTGTCATTGATGTGTTTGTGATCATAAAAACATGGAATTTCATAAACTATTTTAAGACTCTAAAGATGATCGATTTTATTTGGAAATATGTCAAAATTTTTTTGAAATTCTGTCAGTCCAAAAGTTGTTATTGCAATTGATTGAATATACAGGCCGTCATTGACATCCTTGGAATGTTTAAGAATTTATATTTTAATATATTTCGCGCAATTAATTTTGTAATTGAAGCTGTGAATAGCCAAAATCATTTTCTTACTCTAATTTTGAATGGCATTAAAAAAAAACAACTAAAATTTTGAGAATTTCTTTCACATTATAATTGATAGTTGAAAAATATCTAAAATACAGCCTGCCATTGATGTGCTTGCTATTTCATAAAATTGTTTGTTATCACTGAAATGAGAAATCTCACAATTATTTTGGGCCCTAAAGATTATCGAATTTATTCAAAAATATGTTGAAATTTTCCGGATAACTTGACAATTCACAAATTCTTACCGATGCTAATTAAATACTATAAACTGGAATCACTAATAAAGAATTTGAAAAATTATGTGAGAAATTCTAACCTATAATTTATAAGTAAACCGAAAACCTTACAAAAAACTAGATCGTTTCCGTGTAATTTTCAAAAATCAAGTCAGCAATTCAATTAAAAAGAGACCGAGTTAATCGAATTGGAAATGAATTCGACTGAGATCGCTATATGTTCCATATATACATCTATTATATACACACTATATGTATGAGTCTCGCGCTCTATATAACTACCGGTCTTACACGACACCCTGCTGTTTTGCTACTGGTCATATAATAAAAGTTCAACCAACCAACCAACGAAACTTTCAATGGTGGGGATAATATGAGTTGTTTTTATTGGTATATGGGTAGTTGGTAGTTAATCGCGATCGCTACTGGGTACTGTTCGAGACCAATTAAATTAATACCAATAACTCCCACTACTTTATAACCGAACAACAGCTACTGGTTTACACCTATGATCCAAAAACACACCCATCCCAAATGATTGGGTAATTTTAATTTGGGTTTTTCTTTTTTGTTTTGTATTTCTTTATTGATTGTTCGAACCAATCTAATTGTCACGCCTTAAAATTGTTATTTTGCAAATAACAAAAAAATATTGGCTATTGTCTTGTGATGATTGTAATGATGGGCGGTTGTTATAATGTAACAGTTTGAGAATCTCTGATATTAAAGGACGCACCCTTTTATTTGATTCGATTTTTATATGTATTATATCGTCTTGTCTTCACTGTAATGTTGTTGTGAATGTCACCGGGCCCCAACAACGGACAATGCAACATGTATTTATGCTAATACGGCTCTGTAAACGCCCTTCATTGTTGAAGCCCATTGATATTCACTATTGTCTACCATCTTATTCCATACCAGCATCTCACGATCTTCATTTATTTTATTTATCGATTATTTATTTTGTTATATCCACCGACTCTGATCATATTTGGTAATAATTCTTGAAAAATAGAATGAGGGCTAAATTTATTACTGACGATAAATCAGTTGTTTATTGCAATTATTCACAATTACCGGTATTCCACCTTTCTAAATTCAATGATGTTCGTAATGATTGCTAGTTGATGATTCATTGAAAATAAAATAGAAAAAAAAACTATTATTAATATCCCGGAACAAATAAATGATAAGGATCACAGGTATTTTCGATTATTTTACAAAATTTCCCTAATAAATCATCGAAATAATAATAATAATAATGATAATAACGAAAACGAAAGAATTTACAAGGAGGTGAAATATGAATTTCAATATAATTCCCAGTAGGTCGACCAATATTATAAAATCAAACAAAGATAACAAAATAATCAAATTATAAATATTAATGTTCTAGATAGAGATAGGACGATGTGAAAGAATTTCAACATAATTTATCATAGACGAATCGTCCATCATCATCATCAAACAGCATCATAAAGAGCAGGGCCTTTTTCTATAACAATAACCAGTCAACACCGCCTTCTTTGATTCCCTTTCGAAAATTTTATCCAGAACAGATCATACTGTTTCTTAAATGCCATCTTTGTTGTTTTTTTTGCTTCTACCGTCTCGAATACAACCATAAAACGTAATCGGTTAAACAAAGATAGATAGATTTGCAAGTCATCGACTTATTAACATAAAGTAATTGTTGTCATTCCTTTTGACACATTCTTCGTTTGATGTTACATGTCGATCGGTTTTATTGTTCTTTTTTTTTTATTCTTCATTTCTTTAGTTGTTCTCCGATTCTTCTTCAATAGAAGAAACGAATATTATGAATAAGCAAATAAATAAATAAATAATAAAAATAGAAAATTAATGTAAATTTATGCATATGGGAAAAGCACAATATAATCTTCGTGTAATTGAAGCGAAATTACTGAGAAACTTTTAATTAGAAAAAGGTTATTTTTATAATTCGCTATTGATCAATAACAGTAATAATAATTAATTTTAGAAATGATTCTATTATTTGATTCAAACGATGATTTTTTAAAATTGAGGTTATATTTATTTGAGTTGTCTCGTGACTGTTTAGATGCGTCAGTATTGGCTATTCGATTAACAATTTTGATTGGATGGAATTGAGTGACGTGACATTAAAGTCATTTCAGCTTCTAGTCTTTAAAAATTTTCCAATTAAAAATCGTTCCAGTTGTTCTCCATAATAAATTACCATTAATAAAAATTTTATTTTCCTCTCTTGGACACAAAAAAAATGGACAAAAAAAAGATTAACCATTTATCGATTTCTTCTGCTTCTTTTCCGTCGTCTATTGAACATATTGGTGTTGGTTGTGGTTGAATGTTGACGATAAAACACTTGTCCCCATTTAGCATAAATTATTAACAGACAGGTTGTTGGCAATTACACGCCAATATTCACTTAAATATTGGCTGCGCCAGCAGGAATTGTTGCAAAACCATCACTTAAATGTGAGGAGTGTCGGATGGCTTGTTTTAAAAGTGTACCGGCATTATTATTGTTGTTTAAACAAATTGTAGCAGTTATGCCAACTATGTATATAGAACATATTGACTCAGGATTTTTTGAAACCGAACTCGATCAATAAAAATAGAAGACAATTGGAATTTCTGTAACAAAAATAGAAGTATCTGTCTTCTCTATCCTATTTGAGACATTGTAAGCTCAGAAAATCCTGAGCTGCATTTTGCTGGAAAACTATTTAATTTTATTCAGTGTAACGAGTCCTGAGTCAAAATGCAAGAATTCTTCTAACTGATATTTCGTTTTCAATGCAACCGCGATCAAGATTCCTGAGTGTTCGATTTCGAATACTGAATAGTTTGTATCAAAATTTGCTCAGGATTATTCCATTTGAAAACAGATCAAATTTCTAGATTTTGTCTTCTCAAAATCGATTCTATTCAAGTTCTCTGAGTCATTTACTTTAAAACAATTAACAATCAGGATTTTTTGGATGCAACAGTTTCTATCAAAATTTACTCAGGAATTTTTCTATCTAGAGACATAATTGATTTCTAAATTTTATCTTCTTTAGATGATCGACTGAGTCTGTCATTCTCGAGAAAACATTTTCAGCTAGAACAGGATTATTTATTTCTATTCTGTCTTATTTTAATGAGAAATAGGAGCTTGTTCTTCTGAGTATTTTTTCAATTCAGTAAAAAATTTTGAGCAACTAGTATTTTGGTGAAAATTTCGCTTCAATCCAATCCTTTTAGACTACTGTGTCATTAATTTTTGTCAAAAGTGAATTCTGAGTTACTAATTGATCAAAATTGAAGAAAGCCTTGAAATTTACAGTATCTGAGGCGTTGAATATTGGAGAATTTCTAGTAAACTAAGCAAAAATCCTTGATTTCTTTATCAAAAACGCTGAATCTGCAAAATTCAAGCGCAGTTTAAGATCTCAAGATTTAAAGATTACAATTCAACCAATAGAATCGATTTCTATTCAAATGCGGACTCAGATTCCTTCAACTGCTGCTTAGAAATTATAATGAGATATCCTGAGTCAGTAGTTGGTGAGAATTATGAGCTTCAAAAACGGCATTCTGTAAATTTTGAATCAATTAGGGGATTCCTCATGTTTATTTTGTATCAGAATTCTAAATCTAAAAAAATCAGAAGAAAATCGCAGAATTTCCTACCCTCTTCAGATAAATAAGAACAATTCTACTCAGGATTTTTCAGGTGTTTGTAGTCACAATAATTACAGTGAAAGATCCATCACCAATGAAAACGTCATTGTCTGAAATTTCTAGATTTTTCATCACGTCATCTAGCACAAACTCAGCCTTCTTCAATTGTCAATCTACCACGACAATTACGTTAGAATATCCTGAGTTGTTGGTAATTGTTGAGGCATGCGTCCGTTTATAGACGGGAAAATTGTTGGAAATTTTCGTTTATAGTCAATAGCTAATTTCCGGGTCACGTTGTAGGTAGCTGTGGGAAGACGAGTAAAGTTGCATAAAAGGCGGCGGTGACGGCGGCGGCAGGAGGGAAAACCAATGAGGCCTTTCACTGTAAGAGAGAAGAGAGCCCCCGGATCGCCAGCCACCAGAGGCTCCCGATCTGTAACATAAACAGTAATACTGTTAACGTTCTCTTGTTACCGTCATTGTTCCAATATCCTCACACTTTTTCAATTGTTCAATCAATTCAATTCGAATTTAATTTACAAATAATTAATAAGTATAAAAATTTTAAAAATAAAAAAAGAAAAGTACAATTCCCAATCGAAATAATAATAATAATAATAATAATAATAATAATAATAATATTACTAATAATTGAATCGTTTTGTGTTGTTACAGGAATTATTAGAGTGTAGAAAAATTCCCTTCACTATACATATAATATAACAAAATTCATAGTAAAATAAATATAAATTATTAATAAATAATTGTACGGATAAATCGCTAGAGATTAACTCATCCACATCATCTCCGGGCTGACTAACGCCAGGTATCCCAGATAAGAATCACGGCACAATGTTTGCGATAATACAGATCGAGAACGACGTTAGTGGGCGCGAGTTCCGCAGAAAAATGCGCCCCAAATACGAGTTCGTTTGTAAATATTGCCAACGGAAATTCACCAAGTCCTATAATTTGATGATACACGAACGCACCCATAAAAGTCCAGAATTGACGTTCAGCTGTGAAGTGTGCGGACGAGGATTCAAACGCCAGGACAATCTCAAACAGCACAGGTAAATTTCATTATTATACTTTACTTACTTACTTACTTAGGTACTTTCATATAGATACATATTTACAATATAAGTATTTCAATTAGTTGAATTATTTTTAACAAAATTTTAAACAAACACCATTATTTCTGTATAATAGATATATGTATTGTTATCAAAAAACAAATGACAAATATACACACCTTCAATCTTCAATATCTTTATGACTCGTTAATATTTTTCTTTTGGTGTTGTTGTGTATTAATTTAATATTTTCTTTAATTATTATTATTATTATTATTATTATTATTATTGTTGTAATTTTTCGTATATGTCAGTCATGATGACGGCGATATTCAAACGATTCATGAAGGTTACAAAATTTTTGTCGAAGAACAGACAAGGTCGGATTCGTCGACATTTCGATATTAAAAAAATCCAACAAACAAAAAAAAAAACAAAACACGAATTTGGAAACAAAGACATCTCGATTAACCCACACACTTATATTATTATTCCAAACTACTTAGTATTAATCGAAATTGAATTGAAAGTGGGTGTTCACTTTCATATCTTTCCAAAAATTTCGACTAATAATCTAAAATTAGCGGTTGTGGCTCTTATTGGTCCCGGAATAGTTCACTTTCTTCCTGTTGTTTGAAATTTTTTTATTGATTTTTATTCTATTTTCGATATGATGATGACGACAATAAAGCGGTTTCGGCCGCGGCTTTGTTGTTTTGCGCGCAATTCCGTCGAGCAGAAGACACTCGACTAGAGTCGAAATTAATTGAAACCGCGCACTATTCTTTGTCACCATCGTCTGAGAATTGGTCACAGAATATTAAAACTGTTGCATTGCCAAATAAATCCTCAAAGTATATAAAGTCGCGACAGACCGACACAAATCGGCTTTATTGCCAACGATAAATAAGAGCCGCAAATAATCCTGAACCATCATCGACAACAACAACAACAACAACAACAACAACAACAACAATATTTTATTATTTTACAATTTATTATAATTAGGATGTAATATAATAATGGCTAATTTTACGTTGGTATTCTAGATGTAATCAATGCATATGGCGGTAAAGGGCTCCTGAACGAACACACACTCTGGGCATACTCCGGCCCTGTCTTCTTTTATTGCAATGTAAGATCTTATTTAACACACTATTATTTATTTTACTAAAAATCTATATCGAATCAATGACAATCGAAAAGGGGCCTTCACTAATGCTTCACACACAATTTCCAATTTAATTAATTATAAGTACCTAATTATACTTAATTAAAATAAAATTGTAATTTTTCAGGACAATCCATTATCAGACCACCCCAGCCTACAGTTGTTATTCCAGATGCTAAAATAATCATTTTTCGTAATTAATTAATCCATTTCCTATAATTACAGTATTTATCAATTAATTTATCAATTAATTAATTAATTAATCTAATTACAACATAATGTTATTGCATGTTGTATATAATTTTATTTTCAATTATTATAACTTTTAGCATTATTATTATTATTATTAATATTATTATAATTTAAGTCTTATAGATCTTTTGATTGTGCAAAATTCGGACTGTCTAGTCTAAAAATAGAAGATTTTACTTTAATTAATTAGGGCTTAGCAATTGTTAAATGAGTGCAATTATTTTGTATCAGTCTAAATTATCCGGTTTTTTTTTCCTCAATTTTCGAAATGTATATTTGCTTATAATTAATTATTAAGTATTAATTGAGTAATTTTTGTTGAATGCAAAAACTACATCAGTTGTTTTAATATTATTATTATTATTATGATGATGATGATGTCATAATTAATTTTTTATTGCAATATTTTTGTAAGTAATTATAAGTAATTATTATTATTATTTTTTTAAATATATAATATAAATTATATTTATTAACTTAGAGAGCTTTATTGATGAATTAATTAAATCATTTTTTTTTTGGATATTTTCGTTTTATTGTTGTTGTTTTGAAATTTCCCACGCACTCTACTTACAACGTATACGGAAATAAAGCAAAGGGGTCAAATTGATGGTAAGTATCCTGGGGCGGGATGGTTGTTATATGGGCGAAATAGTGAGGTTGCACGCAAAGGGGCCGTACAGTAGCTCCATACACACAGAATTACCGCTTTCACCGTTATTATTGTTTCTGATCGTGAATCCAACAACAACAACAACAACAACAACTAGGATCAGTTTTCTGGTTGTTTTTTCCAGGATGCAATCTCAAACCAACTACTATCGCATGTATGTATATTTATAGTTGAAACAACTATAAATATACAGAGTGTACCAGATAACGGAAAATCTCGGCTTAAGAACGCTATTCGAAAATTGGACCCATCAGATATCTAGATTGTACAATATCAAAAGTGTTGGGTGCGTATTTTTCTGTTGCCTAGCAACCAACAACGAAATTGCCAAGCAATCACAGCAAACTTGACGCTGTTATTTCCGTTGCCTGGCAACCATATAAAAGCACGGCAATCTTGATACAGCCTGTATAATTGATGCTAGAAAGTGGGAAAGAGATAGTTATAGTGTAATAAGTTTTGATGGGTTAATATCGTTATTATTAGCAGCAATTTTGTGTTTTGCTACAGTTGACTTGAAGTGATCAATTTTCTCGTATGTTGTTGAAATCGATGAGAGAGAGAGAGATAGATGAATATAGAGAAAAAGTGAATAAATTGTGAAATTGATGAGAATTGGGTTGGGTTGTCTCGTGGGAGATTCGATATTAATCAATGATTCACCGCATTGTGTGGAATTGCCGGTAGAATTTTGGAAATTTTTTTTGGCCAAATTCGGATTTTTCTAGTACTCGAGAGAATAACAAAAAAAACAAAAAAAAAATATCCTGCTTATGACATCGTCCGATGAATGGAAACAAGATGAGTGATTCGATGGCCCCCAGGCGGCAGCACTGTTGTGAACCGGGCGCATGCTAGATTCTCACACCCGCACGCTTTCTCTTCTTCGTACGGCCACCTCGCTTGATGGAAAAAGATTGAATAGAATCAAGAAAAGATAATAATAATAAAAATGAATTTGAGAAAAAAACGATGTAATTGCCTGAGGGTCAATTCGAGCATCCCGACGCCCTATCACTACTACTACCACAACAACAACTACTACTACAATAAAGGAATATCAGTAGAGAGCAGTGGCGTGCCAAGAGGTCGTATCGTGACCAGAAAATGGCTGGGAATTGGAACAGAGCCGGAGGTGGTTTCGGGGGATCCTTCAGGCTCATTTCGAACATCTTCCACCAACCCATGATATCGTTATTGTTGTTGATGATGATGATGATGATGACGATCGTTATCATCATCAGCATCATTATCATCATGAAATTAGCCGAAAATGCGGAACTGATCTACACTCGATTTGAATGTCGTGATGTTAGGGGCGGTAGATATTGCCGCCGATTTCACGAATATTCAACATGGAACGAACAACAACATGAAAGACAATGCAGCATGTTTATTGTTGAGAGAAAAGTTGGAAATTCGGCCTGGAGGGATATGTCAGGACACGATCGAGGAGTGAATTAGACAGAGAGAGAGAGAGAGAATACGCCAATTTTGTTATTTCACATCTTCCGCATCTTATTTATTCCAATATTCCAAAATACGTGGCACTTTTGATTTGTAACGAACTATAAGGTAGATATAAATATAAATTGATTTATTTCGAAAATCGTTGCAATTATTTAATTTGCTTCAACAAAAGGAGCGTTAAGTTCAAGGATGTTGCACATCTCTAATGACATTTTATAAATGACATTTCTATAAACCCGCGCCCTTTCATTCTTCTACTGTCGTTATTGCCGCCCCACCGGTTTTTTTATTATACAACAATTTAGCTCTTGTTCTGTTCGATAATAAACAAGTTTCAATGTGTTTAAATCTAGTCAATGTCTTCCAATATAAATTATGATCTATTAATGTCTCTAACAATTTTAATCTTCAACACATAATTTACAAAGTAAACTTTTACGATAATTCCATATAAATAATTACAATATAAATGTCCAAATACTACTGTAATTGTTCAAATAACAACAAACCCCCACATGCAGCGCTACTGGTATTTTTACGCAACACTACTTGTGCAACTCACTAAAAATACAACGTAAAATCTCATTACGTTCCCCTCATTCGATCATCAAGAGACGCTACTGGCTTCTATAATCCACTACAACACAACGTAAAATTCTATGTAATGTCTGAATAAAAACTACTAGATACGCTACTGTCTTTTGGGATAACTGCAACAACGTGAAATTTCGTAGGTATACATATAATTTTTGATTAAAGTTCAATACAAGTCATTATTCATCATCGGATAATGATCGTTTCGATAATATTATGAAACTTTTACAACAACAACAACAAAAAAAAAACACAAAATAGAAATGACGGATAATTTTCGTTGTGTTGAATATGAGGAGAGCATAGGCGTGCGGTGGGCGGCCGGACAATAGGGCGCTAGGGTGTGATCGTCACGACATCTTGCGGTAAAATAAATCGACAACATCTTTACAGCAGTCGTGACAAATGTCAAATTGTTTTATTGTCACCTGCTGATTTATTTGAATTCACAGACAATTGGATTTTTCTATCAAACAAAAAAATAAATAAAGACAATACGTTCATTGATATATGAATCTATCTCTTTTCTATTACAACTATATATGTAGACAATTTATGTGGATGTAACGATTTGGAGAGAGAGAAAAAGACATGAAAATGTTGTCAGGTCGTTTATCATAATTTTTACGACGTTATTATTAATTTTGTTTTTTAATGTTGGCTCACAATATTTAAAAGAGTAGAAATTTTTGAATTGTGTTGTCAATAATGTGTTTAAAATGTTTAAAAATTTCATGGAGGCGGATAATAAACATAGACTAAGATAATTTCTTGGGAAATTTGCATTTTATTAGGAGCGGATTTATGGAATAACAACATATCATTAATTTTAAGTATACAGTGTATAAGGATGGAGTGTGCGCGTAGGCTTACATTTCACTGTTACTAAATCATCTTTATCTTCTCTCACTCACATTACAATGATATTTATCAAATATTCAACAATTCCGGATTTTGTTCAATGAAACGTGCTAGCGAAATTAAGCTAGATTCACACGATTCGGCAAATCAGCAAGTCAACTAATGCAATTATTAATTACGTTGAATAATATCAAATGTACGCATAGGCTTATGTTCCACTATCACTGTCTTAATTTAATTGAATCAATGCGAAAAATTACTGATGCGTCCCGTTGAGTAGCTTAGGGTGTATTCACACGTATCTACTCAGAGGCTCTAGTGATTTTGTGTATAAATAATAATAAGGAGTGCGCGAGCAGCTTTATGTTTTAGAATAATTAGCACTTCAATTCCAGAAATACTCAATAGCTTAGGGTGGATTTACACGTATTTATCAATTAGCTTAATAGGTTCAAGCGTACAATCATCAATGTCAATCTCAGTCTTCGCAACCCGATATCGGTTGATTCTGGTTTTTTTCCAGTTGGCGAATTCAATTAGCCCAACATAAAGATTAACTCTATACAGACCACTTAAGTAGGTAACTTAATCTACTATCGCCCATATATAAAAACTTTATATTGATATACCATGGAATTAATGAATAACAAATTATCTAGACATCAATTGTTGATATTTTATTATCAACTAAAATAAAAAATTAATCAAATAATATCAAATTTCATGCATTTTTTTTTTTTATTTGGAGTCAATTAAAATCGTTGTGATGATGATCGATGATTTGCGTCCGCTAGATGGCGTTGGTGTGGTGAAATTTTTCGAAAATGATCAAAGTGAAACTTTTCTTTCGACATGAAACCACAACAATTAGAAATCTGGGTGGTTTATTGACGTCATATTTTATAAAGTCGTTGTGGTTTTCGCGTTATTGTTCCGAAATAATAACAATAAATTTGTTATGCTTTCTTTTCGAGAAATTCGGTCAATTGCTCCCTTAAAATTTGAAGGCTTAAACAACATATAGAAGAAAAATGGTTATTGTAACAATACAGGAAGCTACTTTCTAATTATTTTACAATAGTTCCATTGTAAAATGGAGCCCTATGCGGTGGTCGTTGTTACCGCAGATTCTTATAAAATTTCCAGTCATTCCAAAAATAAATGAAAGAAAATCAATGTTTAATTTACAATCCATGGAAATCTATTGAATTATCAATGAAACTATAAATCAAAAGGTATGCTAATAATTTTGAAATTTAATAAAGATCAAGTTGTGACTGGTAATAATTCTCTATTGTTTTTCTATTAAGAAAAAACAAGAACCAATTGAAATGATTTTAAACAAAATATGTTGAATTATTGTAAAATCAATAATAACAATATATAATATGACGGGAAATTTCAGAAAAGTGCCCACGCAAAATTTCTTAATAATTAGCCAGGATCAATAGTAATTTATTTCTAGTCACGGTTTCCATATTAACTTATCTGGCTTGATAAT
>JAZBGZ010000981.1:0-15899 GCA_037414795.1 Stenodera caucasica | reverse complement strand
TAAAGCTGAGCAATTGAAAATATTGAAAACGGCCTTTTCACAAACACCAAAACTGACAAGACAAACTGAACTTCCGATACGAGTCATACGAGTAAGATTCAAAACCAAAAACAAACAAAAATTACCATGTATTTTTTGTTGGAATGTTCAGTTTTCGGTTATGCTTTCGTGAATTCTCTCGATTTTCTTTTCAAAAACAAAAACCATACTAGATTTTTCTTTTGTTTGTTCACCAATTGTTCGAAACTATTGTTATAGAGATTATTGTAAATTTTTTTTCCTATTCGAAAATTTCAGCTTGATGCTAGATTTGTTATGGTGATCGGTAGAAAATCATCATAATTGCTACTAAAACCAGGGCCGGCTGTAGGGAGTGCAGGTGCCTCATTTATTGATAAACCAAATATCTCAAATTTCTATTCGTTACTAACCTTAGTAACGCCAGTGGACAAAAAAATGATGGCTAGCGAAAAAGTGGGTGTCGTGTTCTTTAGCAATGGCAGTAAATAAAGTTTCATTTTTGAATTCCGTTGAAGGTCTTTCTAATTCACTAGTTTCTCAATAGAAGTTTCACTTCAAAAAACAACTGAACAAGGCTTCCTCACATCAAATTTTGTGGAGTTAAATTTGCAACAATTCTTATTCTAAGTATGATAAAGCATAATCAAAAATTTCAAGGCAAATTTTAAGGCTTATATCTTTGATAAGATCGATGTTACAATAAAAATTTTAGAAACTTTCTCATTTTTCGAATGACAATTTTTGAAGATTTTGACAACTTCAACTTTTTCATCTCACCCCTATTACATCCGATTTCAATTATTTCGAAATAGGACCATCTACATGCCAAACTAAACAGACTAAACTTTATGGAAATCTGTTGAGTGATTTTTAAATTAGACGTGAGACGAGGATTTAGGGGACTGAAACAAACAAAATGTTTGTTTTAAGCTGAAATTTTTAAAATTGGAGGTCGAAAGCTTGTTCTTATCCTTTGGATATGACGAGTTAGTAAAATTTAAAATCAAAAAAGAGAAATTATTTAATAACATAACTTTTGAAATTACGGTTCGTTATCGGTGATTCTAACACAAAATTTCCATTTGCAAAACATCACTACAAGAATTCACTTCCTAAACTGTCTAACTCAATATCAACTATTTTAAAATTCATGAATTGGAATTTAGTTCATGAAATCTCACGCGATATGAAAATTGTTGAACTATTTAAAATTTCTCTCAATTTATTTCAAATTTCTATTATTATAATTATAATTTATAATACAACACCAAGTCAAGATTTACAATTGTTATTTTTTTATTATTATCGATAAATACGCCTTCAGGTAAAATTATTCGATACGATGTTATTCCCATGGTTGTTGTTGTTTTAGAATTTCTACAAAGTTCGTGAATTCTCCTATTGGGGACAATGCCATAATTGAATATGGAATATGGAATATCTAAACGTAAACATTGTCTATAAACGATCAAAATTTCGAAAAAAAGCGCCAAAATAAAAAATCGTTCAGCATGATTGGCGCGGGTAACCCAGTGAGTTGGGTCGATAAAGGTCAGGTGCGGCGAGCCCGGAAGCCACACCAGGACACAACTCTAGCACGAGCACCGTGCACTTTCACCTCCTGCGAACATCAACCACTCATATTCAACAACATAACGCAAATGCCATACCCATATCTCAGTCACCAACAATTCTAACAGTATATATAAATATTATATACATATATACATACATACCTAGTATATACTATAAGTATACCGATTTTTTTTTTTTTTGAATAATAAAAATCAAGGAACTCACCGATTTCACAGGCTGTTGTTCGGCTAGCACGAAGACATTTTTATTCTCTTCCGGTTGTTGACAATTATTTGATATACCATCAACCATATTTTGCATTTGGTGCAAAAATGGAGAGGTATCCGTCGTAATTTCGGATTTGGCATCCTCGAAATGATCATCTTCGACTTGAATATCAAAATCTTGTCCATTTTTGACTTGTACAACATTAGCTACTTGATAAACCACATCATTTTTATTATTCAAATTTTGATGAATTTGAGCATCCTCGTATATATCTTCTAATTCATTTATCTCACTCTCATTTATTATATCTTCTAAATACCAAGAACTACTCGATGATTCTCTAGGAGGATCATTCGAATTACGGCTACTACCAAGGACACTTTTGCATTTTTTCAAATATTTCTTAACTCTTTTTGTGGTGCTTGTTGTTGATGTTGTAGCTGATTGACGTGATGTACTTTCGGTAGATGGCCCTTTGGTATCTTCCGGGGTTGGCTTCCATGATTCTTCGTCATAGGTAAGGGCGCGGCGGCCAGTAGGTGTCACCTTTAAAATAAATCAAAACAAAAAAAATTTTAATATAACAATAAGAGAATTTACTTTAACATTATACGCTTCCCGATTCATTATAATAAATCAATTTTATATTTTCATGACATTTACGACATATCACAAAATTTCTTTTTCTATTATTGATCAATATAATAACAATAAATGAATTTGTTATAAGTACAAATCGAAATAGGAGGTAATTAAATTTTAAATCAAAAAACATTGTCATGAAAAACAATATATTTATATATATATATATAGAATTTATTTGTTGATTAAATACCACCCACAGAAAGATAGCAGGGAATGATTTCATCGTTTTTTCCCATTTTATATCATTATAACATCAATATATTTAGTAATAAATAGCTTTATATTGTTGTAAATCATTAGTAGTTGTATGCATTCGAAAGAATTCTACTATGAACAGAGAATAAGAAGAAATTGAAGAAAAAAACAAATAAATAAATAAAAGATAATAACTATGTAGGCAGGTAGGTAGCAAGATACAACTATGTCTTTATTATTAATATTATTAAATATCTTCCAAGTTAATGATCGTAGTTGTTATAGCTGCTTTCAGGAGGGTCGAACTGTAATCATTTATTAAACGCGCTACCAAACAGTATCTACAATATACAGAATGTCCACTCAATCGCCTACCCCCCAATATAATTTATTACAGAATTTGTTTAGAACTAAATATAAGCCACTTTTTTAGCCAATCACTCTGACAATCACCGAAGTCATGATAATAAGGGTGCTTCTTAATTTGAGCACGGTGATAACAATTAGTGAGTGAGAGCCGCCTTCTTCTTAAGTTGAGAGTAGGTCGTTCAATGGACATTCGATATTAATCGAAAGCTCAATTAATTTCTACTAATGGGACAGTTAACTGAACAATGTAAAAAACAAACAGAAATTTTTCAAAGTTGATTCTAAAACGACATAAGCGTTTAGATTAAGTTGTTTATCCCCGGAAGACTTAGATGAATTTATAGATTGTATTTTTGAAAGAGAACAGTAGTCAAAATCAACTCTTACTAATCAGTTGGAAGTCAATTATTAGAAAAATTTATTAATACGTCAACTACTTGTCAAACTGTTATTATTATATTCGAAGAAATCAAACAAGTGGGTGTTTGTTTTTTTCTCTAAATTATTATTACAATGTATCAAATTTCCACAATATAACTTTTCTCAGAAAAGTTTTCCTTGAAGCTTTCCCTTGTTTAAATTTCCAATTAAAGTCACAATATACGGATCTTATATAACAATAACAACAATTCTCTATGTTTGTAATACAATAAATTGTCCCTTATTACCTTCAACTCTCACTTAGAAACCTGCACAAATATACAGGACCGGCTGGAGGTTTCGCGAGGTTTTTTTAGAAAAATAGAAAAATAGTTGCCGACGCAATTAGTTAGTTATTTAGTTTAATTTAAATATTCTCATTCCTGAAACATCTTAGAAGTTTTGAATGTGAGAGGATTCGGTCTGAAGCCGGAAAAATCGATATCTGAGCCGGCCCTGCAATATACATACTTATAGCTATTGAAATGAATGAAACAATTGCAAAAATAAATGTGGTGGTTTCAAGTGAACACCTTGTTGTGTGTTTTGTGTGAATGCCAAATAAACAAGATTCGTATTTGACTGACGTCCATCCTATTACTGTCAATCGCTGAAAACACCTGAAGAACTTCCTTGAGACTTTTGCATATATACACTGTATAGTTGATAGATAAATGCCAAACAAAATGAATAAGTCGATCTTGTAACAAGCTATCAATGGTGGAGATCTAGAGTTTTTCAACATGAATCTTGTCAAAATAATCATCATCATCATCATCATCATCATTATGATTATGATCAATACAAATACACACTCAATACAATTGTGAAAACATGCTTTAATGATTTGCTGATCGATCAATCTATAAGAATTGTTAGAATTATATTCAGGTCAATAATGACAGAGTTGTAAACTTGTTCCAACTACTCCCTATCTTTGTTTGGAAAGATAAATAGAAGAAGAGAAAAAAACGAGCAAGAAGCCAAAACCGTTCAACTTTATAGTTTGACAGATTAAAGTATGATGCACTATTGTTTCACGTTTTCCAGTCAATTCAAGAAGCAGTCTGTGACGATTTCTATAACGTTTCTATTTGTAGGACGTGGGATTTTCTTTGGTTCCGGATCAAAATAGATGACAATACTTTATAACTGACCACAACAAAGAAAATCAACATCAACTTATTTAACACTATCAGAAATACGAAGATCTAGCATTAACAATCAAAAATTAACGATTCTTTTGCTTCATATTCAAATAAATTCGACAAATACTATTCCAAAATATTTTAGGCTTTTAGTAACTTTCACGGAATTAGCACCATTTTCGTTAAATTGAACTCTATTGTTCCATCACAAAATAATTCATAGTTTTGGAGAGAAAAGCAATTTGTCCCTTGTACCGGAAAACAATCGACAAACAATACTCGAAAAGTTAATCAGATTCCATCAATAATACAATAATGATTTATTTTTTACGAATAAATGTTTGAAATTCAATCAGAAATTACTCAAAATTGTCCGTTATATTGGGATAAATTGGAATCTAATTGATTGATTTTTCATATTTATGGCGGAAATAATTTTGAAAAACGATAAAAATATTCATTACGCAAGCTTGCTGATTCTCGTTTTCTTTTTTTTTTAAGCAAATTGAAGACGTAAATTATTCAACCCCTAGATGTTGGGGTTGAAATTGAAGGCGCTTGTCTTGTGGAAATTCGTCAAATTGAATTGGAAATGCATCAAATCAAGAGAGGGATGGTAGTCTAGAACTATGTTCGCAAATTATCATAACATCTAGTCATAAATTTCAATTGAAATCTTTAAATAAATATGAAAATAATAATTTCTTTTAATCGAATAATATTAATGGGGATGTTGTCGTATAAATCATTCTTTTTTTTGATAATAATTGAACAATATGCACTTTCACCAATTCCACTTGAATAATACAAAAGTTATAATTGAGTAATTGCAATTGTTGCGATGCTCACAAATTATGAGCCTCCTAGATTATTATTATCATTATTATTATTATTATTGTTTTTAATGGGCCGGCCCAATCTCGAAACTAATGGTAAAATCGTCGATTAATTATTCGAAATTTTTTTTTGAGATGTAATAATCTAGTGGTGTGGGTAAAAGCTTGACTTTCAGGAATTATAATAGTTGTTGGATCTAATAATTGTAGCCTTGAATGAACAACAAATTAATGACAGACTAATAGAAAGTGCCGGCTCAATAAGCTCGTAATAACAATTATAATAAATAACAGTCATAATAAAAAAATATTTAGTTTGTTTATTTTTTCTGTTGATTTTCGAACAATTTTTCCCATAAACTCTTGTAATTCTCAACAATTAAAGTTGTTTAATTTTTTTTTTTATTTTTGATTTTTAATGGAAAATTTATATGGGGATCCATTTGGAATTGTATCTGGCAGAGTGAAAGGCCCCTAAGATGTCGATACACACGCCAGCTTATTATTTATTGTACCTCTAATAAGATTTTTATATGATAGAAAAGATAAAATGCACGTTATATTTTATTGATTATCAACTGGGAAAAAAAATCGTGCTATTATTAATATTTTTTAATTGTACAATCTACAATAAATCTAGTCTCGCTCATATATCTGTATGTTGTTAATTAACTTATCAAAATAACCGCAAGTTATTTATAACATAAAAAATGAAACTACTTTTACTCTCATAAAAACACCAGCGAAAAACAATTATTATCGTCTGTAACAGATACCTGCAATTAATTTCGAAAATTCGTCAATATACCGAGTGTCTCATCTAAAAGAAATCTATCATCAAAAGATTATAATCAGCATGATTGTTGTATTTGTATGGAGAAGAATCTAGGGTATCATGATTCAACCCTCAAGCAGAAACGTCAATCATTTGATTAATCGGATCTCAATTTGATTTCGACAAATTGGACATTTTTCTGGCTGCAATCATAAAGTTATGGATCAAAATTTTCGCTTCAATCGCCAAGATTTCTGCCTTGCTAGACGAAATCGAACAGTTTTTCGAGAAAATTCCAATTAATTCGGTCCGAAGACAAAGTATAAGGCTCCAATCATAATCTTCGTTTTTTTTCTTCTCCTTCTTCTAATTATTAATTTAAGTATCAACGGTGATGATTTAAAGCTGTCGTGACCGTATATGGTGAGGATAATGAAGATTATATCCGAATTATTCGTTCATATAGTGTTTCAATCATATTAGGAACAGTTCAGGGATTAACAAATCGAAAAAATAAATTTCAAATCAAGATAATACTTATTTGACCTTGTTATTTGACCAATTACAAAATAATTTTCTTAACATTTATAATCTAGAATTTCATCATCATCATATTATTATTATATTCTAAATAAGGGAAACATCAGTTATATCAAGAAAAATTCCATATCTCCACTGCAATTTTATTAATTAAAAGAATTCAAAAATATAACAGAACTCAGTAAAAGTTGTCCAATTTACGAATATTCTTTTATTACAGTGATTATAATTTTCTCTTCGTGTTTTATTGTTGAGAAAATGGGAAACTTTACGGAATTATTCAAAGTTCTTTTTTATTGTCTAAGTAAGTGAAAATCACACTTTTGCTTTCTTTATAATTATTAATTTCCAGCCTCTAGTGTATTGTTATTGAGATTATCAAACTCTCGAATTAATTATTATTTATAAAAAATTATTGCAGGGAAATTATTAAAACATACATACATTTAAACAAATCATGCATTTTCCCTTTGATCAATAATCACTGATATGTATTTTGTATAATTGAATAAATTCAATTTCACTTATAAACTACCGTTGAATTCACCTTCAAGGCAAAAATCTTTTACAATTTGTTATAAATTGAATTTAATGTTAACGGGGAATTTCGAGCTTCCGTCAATTGATCAATAATTGGCTCTCAAATTCTAAACAATATAAATATGAACAAGATATGTACGTTGAAAACTTTCTTTTTCTTCTTCTTATTCCCATTCTTATTATTATCATTATCACTATTATTATTATGATTATTATTACTGGATTGTTAAAGAGGGTACTTCAACAAAAGTAAATTGTACAATTATTATTACTTTTCATTTAGTTGTAATGTAATAGAAATAAATGTATGGTAAAAGGCGTTTATCTTTTATCTAATTATAAAACTCTTGACAGCTGTTATTATTGAAATAACTTTACATATAACAGCTGCATTTTACACACACTAATCTTGATATATTCTTGTTAACATAAACTTTATAATTAACAATAGTATAAAACAAATATTTTTTTTTATCAAAAATTGTCTTTAATGAATTCGAAATTTTTCTTTGGAATTGAATCTTGATTATTATTTTTTATAATCATCAGTTTTCGATTTTAATTTGAAATTTTTATCGGAAAATCTTCGCCTTCACAATATCACTTTCTATATAGATAGTAATAATATTTATATGTAGTTTTTCATCTTGTCACAAATTATTATTGAAACACGATTTTCAATTTATCAATAATAATGTTTCATCTGTGATACCATCAATTATCTCTCTTTCTCTTTTATAAATAATTAAAATTATTAGATAATTTCTAATGACTTTCCACAAAATGCTACAAATTGTCTGAGCAATCCAAAATCGAATAATCTCAAAGCCCTATTGAAGAAATTCTCCTATTTTCGAAAACTAAATTTTAAGATAAATATTCTCAAATCTATAAGAAAAAAATCCGAGGAAATTTGATCTTTATAAGAGCTCATTTGATAAAACTGAAATTTTATATTGATGAAAAATTTCGCGTAAAATGTGCGGAATTTTCTGCACATTTGGAAAAATTAACGTAGAGACCCAATTTTCAATTTTGGGGCTTATGTGAATTGCAGAAGTGCAAACCTTGGGCGTTTTTAGTCGGATGTTCGTTGATAAATAAACCTGTATTGTGGTTGATTAAATAGAAATAATTAATCTAGGTTGAAATGATTAATGATTCAAATCGGATAAATACTTTGAAATTAATGTTACTGTCATCAGGTCTATTGTATCGTGGCTTAAATATTTCAAAGTGTTATGACGAAATGCTAACTGACAAACTATCTGAAAATATAAAATAGTTTTTAATTTTTTTCGCCCTCTCTCTAATTCAAAATCAATAGTGTTGTGATTTTGATGGTACATGTCCGTCATTTAAGGGTTGTTATTGATCGAATTACAATGACTAAACACTATTTTCCCTTCAAAATACTAAATTCTCGATTTAACTAGCTAATTGTGACGATAGAGGTGGCAGATAAATCGACATATTCTGATCTAAAATATAACTATAATTATGATTATACAGGGTGGAATAAAAGTATCAAATAATGCCTGTAGCTTTTTAATTTGGAAAGTTATGAACAAATATTCAATATAAAAATTGTTTGGTTTATTATTATGCTTGATGTGACCCTTTCAGTTAGTTCCTATCTTCTTTTGTTTAACTGCAATTGCAACCAACTTTGTTTTTTTTAATAGCACCCATATATATTTTTTGGGATTCTCAAATAAGCGTATTTTTTTTCTGTATTCATTAATAAAATTTGATCATTATGAAAAAAAAAATTAATAAAGAAAAAATCCATTCACTGCGTAAAAAAATACAATTATCAAGGATGCCATGCCATGTATTTTATAACTTGATGAATGAATTTTTTTTTCTTCAACTATTTTTAAAAAAAATTTTTTTATTCCCGTAATGACAAAATTTTATTATTGAAAACAGAAAAATACGCTTGTTTGAAAATCCCAAAAAAAATATATGGGTGCTATTTAAAAAAACAAAGTTGGTTGCAATTGCAGCAAAACAAAAGAAGATAGAGACAAACTTGAAGGGTCACATCATGTATAATAATAAAGCAAACAACTTTTATATCGAAAATCTTTTCATAACTTTTAAAATTAAAAAGCCACAGCCATTATTTGATACTTTTGTTCCACTCTGTAAGAATTTTAGCAAATCTATTTAGTTTCAACCCCAAAACATAGTCTTTTAAATGGATTGAGTAGCTACTGTTTCGAATTTTCTATCCAAAATAAACATTGTTCATTATTTGGAAGAAATTTATTAATTTATATTCAAACAACTCATGGAGTGAAATCGTTTAGGGTTAAATTGGGTAAAAATTGCAAAGAAGTCTCTGTAATTTTTGATTTATGTAGAAAATTCTGAAGATTATATCTGCCCGTCTTGTGAAGATTACCCTTAATTTTTAGAGTTTATTTGTTTGATTTGATTCAGCAGTTATTTCTTACAATTTCAATCTTTGGGGTAACATCCTAAATTGAAAGGATGTTTTTGATCATCAAGTGAAAGCTTATTTTGCACTTCAGTGATTTTTTCAACATTATTATTTATTAATAAAATTTGAGTTTATTCACCAATTTTTGCCAAATTTCCACTTTCTCCTTTGTTATTTGCAAAAACTCCAAACCCTCGATTACTGTACGTTGAAAGCAAATATTGATTATAATTCACTTTACCCTAAGGATCACTTATTCATTTCAAAGTACAAAGTTAAGGGAGAAATAAACTGTAGTCTAATAAGAGCATTGAAATTTCTATTTTATTTCGAAGAGCCAAAGCTTATTATGCAGTAACGACTTTCTTATAAGTACAAAAAAAAATTATATCTATCTATTTTCCTTAAAGAATCAATGCTATATTTTTCGCATAGCAACCGTTTGAAATAAATTCTCTACTAACAACAAACTCTCATAATAATTTACAGCAGTTTAAAAACCTTGCATGGAATATATAATCAAAATCCAAGGCTAGAGGGTGGATAGAATAGGATATACCATAAAAATTATCCCTACAAAAAAAAAATAAACTATGATCTATTATTATTATATATGTATATATTTTGATAATTTTCAATTTATCGTTATAAAGTTTTGATTACCTTTTATAATTCCATCAGATTAACCAATTTTGATATAATAAAACTAATAAATAATAATAACCACATCAAGTCAATTTTGCAACTTTCAATTGCCAAGAAAATTACTTTGATTACTATAAAATAATCATTTAATATAAACTACAGTAATATAAAACTTTGTATAATAGTAATCGATATTTGGTTGAATTCATTAAAATTATAAGTGAAATTCAATGATTGTCTTATTAAAATAATAATTTCATATACTTATAACGGAAAAAAAAATTAATTTGATTCTTCACCTTCACCTTTAAACAATGTAACAGATCCAAGATTTGTAACATTAGGCGTGACCTCTTATAATGATTTATTTTCTAACGAAAATATTCAATTTAGATTGTGGTAGGTTTAATAGGAAATTTGCGTGGTCAATTTCAATTTATTAACAATCTGATAAGATAATAACAATATGGTCCATTTACCTTTCTGTATCTTCTGATCATGATAGATTGACATTAGTTTAAACAACACAAAACACACGTGCTCTTATATCTATATATATTTATATAACGTCGCGACGCCCTAAATGTCCTTACAAAACACCCACATTTATTTCTAGTTCCGGTCCATTAAACAGCCCATATCCATCACAACATACCGAACAATAATTATAAGAGAACCAGCTGTACTATAATACTAATTCAACATTTTACCCTATTTGTAAGAAGTCCCATATATGGCCAATTAGGTGAATGTAACGTAAATAGAATCAGCAGGAATTCCTTTAAACAAATAAACTTTTAATTTATATATCTTTTGTTGTTTTTTTTTTGTTTTTTTTTTCATTTATTCAGTGAAGAAATATATTGATCTAACTTTATACGGTTTTCGTTTAGAAAAAGGTAGGTCGCTCAATATTATAACTAGTAACAATTCAACATTAGATATACTATAGATAGAATACAACCCCTCGAATAAGAGCATAATTCACGTGACCTAAACCAGGACACGTGCTTTTGTTGCTAGTTGACGTGACACAATAGAAATAGGGTTGGTACAGGCCATTAACGTTACAATTGAAACAAATAAGACCAATTTTCAAATGAATAACAAATATTTTTTCAAGTGAGTTAAAACAACCCTAATTAAACGAATTGGGGCTGTCTAAATGATAAAGAAAGCTCGTATTTCTAATGAAATTTACGTGAATAATCTAGGTCAGTTCTTGTGACAATCTGAGAATTCCTGCCAATTAACTACAAATTACAACCCCATTTATTTTAGATATCACTGCGAAATCTTCCACTTTTGTATTAAAGAAAAAACACACACAACCCCTTAGAAACGCCCTATAGTAAATCACATCGCGTAAATATTATCGTTGTTGTATTTATCGATTATGGTAAGAGATGCGTTATTTTTGTATTTCACGCGTTATTTTCAACGTTGTTTTTGGTTATAAATTGTGCGTTGAAACCGTTCGTATTGCGTTATAGGTTGATTATAGATGGGCGCCGAGACGATAAACGTCTGGCGTCGGCGTCGACTCTACGACGAGTCTGCGCTTCTTCGCCATATCTATCGAATAAATATGAATGAACTCGTTTAGGGGTAAAATACATACAGTTGATTGAATGAATGATTTGATTTTAAAATAATCGATTTTCGATAAAGGATTTCTTTATTGGAATGTTTCCCATGAGACTTGAACGTCGATTGAATACAGTCTATAATTTCACGATCACGTTTCTATTTTAAAATCCTCTATAACTGATATTATAAATGTCCTTGTAAGGCGATTTAGTTAAATCATTATCCTGCAGCAATGCTAAAAACTTGACGAAAAAAAATCACTTTCTCTTTCAAATACAAAACAATGAATCCCAGGAAACAAACCAAACTAATCCATTTTAATTGTCAACAATCATAATTGAATAGTTTAGAAATTGTGGTCAATATAAGCGAGTAAATATAGAATTTTTCTGTATGGACACAAAGTCACACCTTGTTCCGCAAAATTCTACAACAAAAACTAAATATTCATCTTGGAATATTTGCGGTAAAAGTCCAACAGTACATCCGAATAGAAATTCTATAACTTTAATATTGTTCAATTTAGTTTTAGTCAATAGTTCAAATTAATTTCATCCCTTACTGTGTTAGTTAAGTTGACAAGTGAATGCATCCGCTTTTGCATATCTAAACAAGGGTGAAAATAATTGAAGGGGGATATGGACCTTTATTCATCGAAAAGTTGTTTGGAAGACTTTTAATCGAAATTCTATCCCGAAATAACTGACACCGAACTCGGAACACGACTCATTTTCGACATGAATAATATCATTATAAATTTTAGTTTTTGGTGGATGAGAATTTTTGAATTTGTTTAATCGATATATCAATGTCGGAAATTTCGTTATAGTAGAGTAAAGGATTATTTTATGTGACAACTTTTAGATAAGTAACAATTTAATAGAGAATTCGTTCTATTTGAAAGAGTAGTTGTTTTTATATCGGAATTTGATCATTTAAGCACAATTAATTATTATCACGAAATGATCATAAAATAGAAGTTCACATTAGTGACAACCTATGGGAACAAACAATAATAATGCATCAGCTATTGGACTAGAGAACGTCTATTTTGCAATATTATGGGTGTAGTACTTAGTGCCCAACCGGGCCACACCTTCACATCACAACAGATAAATACCCTTTTGACATGGCACGCCATTAAATTGCATCATATTGTCTCTATTACTGTTTTACTATTAACAACTACTTATCTAAGTTCAGTATATGGATAGTGCCCTAAAGGTATTCCCTTCTTGTCAATTTTTTCCATTACTACTATATGTATAGATAAATATCAATTCAATGACTATTAGCTTATAATAATAATGCAACAATAGATTGGAAACGATCAATCATTTACTGGCCTTAACTTACAAACAACAACAAATAATTCAAACAGTTCCATTTATAATAAATCAAATCATTCATTTTGTTTTTTAATTAATTTTTTTCAAGAAATATTTGAAATAAATGAAGCGCGAAATAACTGCCATCTATCTTGTATAATATGAAATATCAATTGTAAATGTATGATGTAAGTGCTTACATCTAGGATTGCGTGCATGAAATACGGTAGTGAAAGCTGTAAAATTATGGTTCGAGTCCTCAATTTTTGAATATCAAAAATAAATTCGAATCTATTTCCATAGAATTTGATTTCAATTTTTTTGTTATTGTTCTAATAGGTCAAGGTATTAATTCCTATATTAATGAGGTCAATTATAACAAAGATCAATACTTATGTTTCATTATTAATAATACAACTAGGTTATTTTATATCATATATCATTTAAGTAACAATTGATTATACTTAATAATGAGTTATATGTTTCTATATAATTTTATACATACCTACTTTATTTTTTGTATTAGTCTTAGTATGGAATTTATATTTTGTAAAAATATGAATTGTTTCCCCATATTTTTTGTCCTACATTTGTACAGTACAACTTGTTCGAGAGGCGTTCACTATTCATAAATTGTTCAAAACAGATGAATAACAATTATTACTTCTTAAATATGATAATTTAATGAAAACAGAATCCCAATTTCAATAATTTTTGTTAAAAATCAGTAATAGATCGTCAAGATACCCATTAAAAAAACAATGGTCTTCAGGAGAGGTTCCTGAAAATTTTGACTCAAATGTCATCATAATCGCGCCCTTCTCATCAGGAATCAAATAAGAAACTTCCTGAAACACATCACTAAAAAATTGTTGTCAAATTGAGATTCAAACGATAAATATCAATTTTAATATCAAAGAATTTCAAAAATAAAAACAAGACGTAATTCTTTTTGAAGGTTGATGTTCATTTACAATTGGAACCGACTAAAAATCAAGCGATTAAAAAATTTAGATTGCAATTACAGCAGTGCCAGAGACGGATCCAGACATGACTTTAAGGGCCCCTTTTCGCGGTCAAAAAAATAAAAATTGAAATAATTTGAATTGAAAACTTTTAAAATTATACAAAAACTTTTCGTACCTAAAAAAAAGTTACTCTTTAAATATCATTAATGTTTTGAAACATTTTACATTATACAGGTTGTTTACGGTCTTGTGATTTTATTTTGAAGGGGTGATTAAACACCTCAAAAGAAGGTTATTAGCGCTAAAATGTGCTGGCACAATTTTCTAAATTAAAATCTGAAAGAAAGTTATTTTTTGCTTTTTCAAAAAATCATCTCTCTTATTATACAACTTTTGTTAAGGCATTTTAGCGTTAATAACCTACTCTTGAGATGTTTAATCACCCCTTCATAATAAAATCACAAGAACATAAACATCCTGTTCAACTCCTAAGCCTTGGAATGTTTTATTTATTTTATCTTTTTTGTAAGAATAAGTATTATTTTCGTTTAGTTTTTCTAAGTCCTTATTTTTTCCCTGAGAATTTATTTTGTTTGTTACTAAAAGTATTGATATAAATTTTTTTATTTTTGTTTGATGTTTGTTGTGCACTTCTACAAAACCTGCGTTGTCTGCTGCCTACAATTTTTTCTATCTAAGGGTGAAAAAACAATTTTTCGATAAAATAACGAATAAGTCAAAGTTAACGGGCCCGCCTCTGAGCAGTTCCTACTTCAAATTGTTTTTTTTTTTTTAAACTTAATTTGACATTAACTCTTCAATGAGCATCTTGGGAAAATATTTCATGTGAACTTTATCGATAATCTTGATGAAAAGAACATGATTACATTGATTACATACAGTCAGACCCACCTTTTAGAAACATCCTGTTTAGTGTAATTTATAAATTTTTTGACATTTGAAAGTCAAGCTGCATAGTTATTTTGCGGATATATCAAAACATAGATCAACCTTCTAAATTTCTATCGAATCAGACTTTGAGGCATTAATTCTGAATAAAGAAAGTCGCTCAACTATACAGGATGTTCCTTGATGACGTGCTAATATTTCATTTGGTGATGAAAAGTTCATATGAGCATAAGTCCGCAACTACTTAAATTTTTTGCTAGCGTTTCTGAGGACATGTCCTCTGATATTTGTAACCACTTATTTTTGACATGCGAATATTTTCTCTAAATAGCCTAGTCAATTCTACGTAAAAAAGATCTCTTGCATCTAATTCGTCAGGCGCACCATTTCTTTTAAAAATTATTAAATTAAAGTAGCTTTTATTTTATTTTAAATTTTTGACCACCTTCAATTAATAGGCATGCTACTGCCCGTCTTAGCATCGAATTGCGCACCCGTTCAAATATTTCCGCAGTATTCCGAATTGTGTCACAAGAGGTAACAATCCGCTCTTTCAAACCTTGTACATTGTTCATGGGAGAAAGACTTAAGATGACCCCACAAAAAGAAATCTAGACTATTGAGATCGGGGGATCTTGCCGGTCATTGCTGAGGTCCGCCGCGACCTATCCAAAAATTAAGGTGAACTTCATGTAAATGGTCGCGAACCAGTACACTG
>JAZBGZ010000980.1:0-24837 GCA_037414795.1 Stenodera caucasica | reverse complement strand
TGACGTCATTATTATTATTGTTATTATTATTATTATTTTTTTATAAATATACAATGCGGGTAACGCGGGCGCCTCACTGTCTCTGATAAGCCGATAATTGGATAAATATTGACACATTTTTAACATACGAAACAAACGAAAATAACAAAACAAATATTTAATTTCAACAATAGTTATAGCAAAATTTCAATTATTATCAATATTAATATTATTATTATTATTATTATTATTATTGTTATTATAGGGATGAAAGAGGGTGAAAATTGGGGCACGCGCCCCTACAGCAGATGGTTCTCATTCCAATACACTAACACACCACCGGGCAACCATATCAAGTAACCTAAACTATAGCAATTGTTAATATAAACACCTGGAGGTGTCCACCTTCTTTCTCTAATCAAAATAATAACATATCTATTATCTTTATCTAAACAAATAATTATTAACAACAGACAAAGATGGTACTTATATTAAATAATAAATTGGTAAACAATCGAACGTCTAGCACATGTTACTAGATATCGACTGTATTAATTCACAATTTCTGAAAACAATAACCTAAAAATATTTATAAATAATCGCCGGATTATTTCGTAATTTTCAACGACTCAACCCCATTATTTGTTGATTAATCATAATTTATTCTATTGAAGTTTTATTGAATGGTTAGAGAAATTTTCGTGATTAGAATATATGATTAATTTTTATCAAATAACTATTCGAAATTTCTTAGAAAATCAACAAATATATTATGAGAGAATTTTTTTACGGCCAATGATCACCCTCTTTATTTTATTAATTTAAAGTTATTTTTATAATTTTCCTGTATCATATAACGGACATTGTGTTGAAATTTTTCTATAATCAAGAAAGTATAAAAATCATCTTGACCAGAACTAATTACCAACAGCCGGATATCCGGCTATAATAACCAAATTAAATAATAATAATAATTATTGAAGATTATTCAACAAATAAATAAATTAATTAATTAATTAATTAATTAATTAAATAATCGAATGGGGAATATTCGGAATTGATCGAAACCGAAAAGTATCCATACTATGATAAATCAAATACTATACTAAACTCCACCCACCAACCCCTACTTATATTGAACCGTCCAATTTGATTGGTTACAACTATCTATTACAATCAAATAGAAGCGGCGAATCATCAAATTTTCTATGTATCAACACAACGATTATTCTATTAGCTCTAGTTAAATAATGGTTCGTACTAGAATTGGTGGGGATGTTATAATATAGTTAACATCAAGTTAGTCGATTGTCAGTTGCCGGTTGTTTGTCTTTGTTGTTGGTTGTTAGGTGTCGTTTTTTTTTATAGGTTAGGTTGTTGATCGTGTTATTTTTCGATCGTTTTTTCTTTTATTAAATTATTAAGAAATTAAAAGACGAATTTTCGAATTAAAATTGAATCAAATTTAAGGAAAAACACAAAATTATCAACCGGTTACAATAATGGGTGAGTTATAATTTTTTTTTTTAATTTGGAAAAAATTGTTTAATTGGAGTGAATGTGAAATTTGGTTCGATTAAAGGAAACGGTAATCTATACATTGAAAAAGGGTGGTTTTCTATCGGTACCTACATATTCCATATAACAAGGGCGACGACATTTTGCTCTACAAATAGAGGGGAAAATTATATAAAAATCAATAACTTTTATTGTATTCGTTTCTACTGTAAAAATTTCTCTTTCGCTGCAGAATTTTTGATGATTTTTTACCAGGTATATCCTCAGGCATTTTTCTAATGATTCATCATCATCATCATCATTCTTGTCTGATCACTCTCAATATGGGATGTCGCAATGTCAATGAAACAAGTTCGCACAAGTTTTGGCGAAATTCGTGGAACCTTCCAAAAAACAAAAAAAAAAAAAAATATAGAAAAAAAAACAAACAGGATCTTTACATATTCGAAATTCTTGAATTATGTTCAAATAGAATATCCGAAAAAAATTGCAATAGGAGAGGATGAAGTTTCAGTAGGATTTCCATTTTAGTCATTTTTCTACTTATGTAATTTAAAAAAAAAAAAAGGAAATGACTAAATCGCATTATTTACTCAAAATTAACTAATCTAACCGACGAGAATAGAAATTATTTTTGGTGAATTTATAGAAAGTGAGCTATTTTGGAAAATTCTAACGAATTAGAGAAATTCTCAAATACATACAATAACCCACCGGAATGTACCCCTATTTAAAATCAAATTAGTGAACATAAATATAATAACACAAGAGCAATTAATTAATTACAGATAAAAGAGAAAATTTTCATTATCATTGTCGAAAATCTATTTTCGAGTTAGTTTTTATTTTCTAACAAAATCTAGACACCAATCTCGTTTGTTGTTTTTTTTTTTTTTGGTTGTTCGCGCTTGTTTTTATTTGTATTTAATTTAAATACCTATGTTCTTCACTTTTCAACGAATTTTTGTTTGTTTTTCTATTTATTTTTTTTTAGTTGTTAAATATATTTCGTAATAATCTCTATTTTATTTTTGCAAAAGAGCAAAATAACATATTTATAATCAAAGATGCCGCTACAACATAAAATAATCAAATCGAAAATGATTTCATCTTTAATCTTTGATAAAAAAAAAATTTTATTATAAAAGTAGATGCAACTGTCACATTTTCCCACCATTGATTACGATAATAATTTTTTTTATTCAATTGTTATCAATACCAATTGGAGATTAATAGAAATTATCTTTTATTATTAATAATTATATTTGTTGTTTTATTCTGAAGATATAATTAATAATTGTTGTAATTTTTTTATTATTTATAGATTATGACCTTCATTATGTTGTATATAAGAGCTATTAAAATTTAGTGAGTCAGTGAGCTATTCTTGTATTTGATTTTCCGCGACCCCCAATGAACATTCAGTACATCGACTTTTCAAATTTAAACCAGTGCCAGACAACCAACGACAATAATAACGATAATCAGCTGATTTTATTTTTAAATTTTATAACAATTTTCCGCATCTGAACGAAAATTCCAAAAAAAAATAAATAAATTAAGGTTAGAATAACATAACCTTTATTCATCAATTTGAGAGAAACAACTATAATAATAATAATAATATAGCGAGGAATTCCCACAATTATGAATTTAATTATATTGTATTTTCATTAATAAGAGAAATCTCACGGTTTCTCTCTATTCTTATCTATGCTATCTGGGAAATGCACCTAAATATTGCGGTACTTATTATTTTTTTTTTTAACAACAATTTAATTATTATCATCATCATTATTATTATTTTATAATCTACTTTTTAAACTTATATAACAATATTCGAATAAATTTTCATAATTTTAAAAGAGAGGGCTTTCTAAACAAAAAAATAAATCAAAATTAAAAACAAAAAAAAATCGATTGTTGAGGGGCACTGTTCCAGAACGTGCAACTTCTTAGTGATGAAGTAATTTCCATATAAAACGGATCTAGTGTGCATTGATTTTTTTTCTATTAATATCCTGAGAGAAAGGTTATGTTATGATGATAGGATTTATACAAAAAAAAATAATTAACAATGATACTAATAATAATGATAATGATAATAATGAGGAGAAGGTCGTATAAAACCGGATCATTTATGGAAAATCTCACTTTCTATAGATCCTGGTTGTTGGGTTTTTGTTTTTTGTTGTGAGTAAAATCTACTTTTATTTTTTGTTATTATTATTATTATTCACATATGGTCAGGGTTCTGTTATTTTTTTGTTAAGGCGACCACTCACTGTGCATACAAGCGACTTTTTAAACAGATGATCTTGTTGTCCAACTAAAATTCTCTCCAACTCAAATAAATCATCAATTAATCGATAATAATTCCATCCAATTAATAAAGAAATTAGTGAAATTAATTTGAAAAAAGTCATCTGTCAGAAAAAAAAAAAATCTCTACTTATATGTATATAAATATGCATTGATGATGATAAAAGATTTGTCGTTATCCGTGGGAACTTGGACCATATTGCGTAGGTTGTTTTCAGATGGAACCTACGCTCGCCCACAATACCAGACCCATATAATATGTATAAACATTAAAAAAAAAAAAAAAATAGTAAGATACCCCCCGACCACAAACAACCAATATAGTTTAACCAAAAAATTATTTTTTGTTTGAAGATTAAATAGTTACTTATAGTGCGCGCCCATTTTAATATAATGATAATCATCGACTTATTTGAAAACGAAGAGAAAAAAAAAACAAAACGCTCACTTTAATATTTCAAGTGATTGACTACAATTCAAATAGTGTGCGCCAGGCCTAATATTATCACAATACAACTGTTAATGCATAATTTTTCTGAATGATTCTACCTAGATAGCTGATATTGCGCGACGACACTATTATAATAATATTAATAATAATAATAATAATAATAATAATAGTTATAATAATAATAATGATAGTAAACAGAGCGTTAAAATCTTAGTGTGCGTAATTTTTGTCTAATTTGAATTCGATAACTGTAAAGGGGATGATGGACTTCTATTTAGTTTATTTTTTGTTGTTGTTGTTTGGTTGTTAGCGAAAATTGGCAAGGCGGGGCCCTAATGTTGTTATTATTGTTGTTGTTGTTGTTGGATTGCCGGCAAGATTAAAAGTGGAAATATGTATGTAGGTGCGTTCTGAAATGTTAATATGTATATGTGTGTGTGTCGGTCAGGAGACAGGTATATCTATGTGTGTGTGTGTGTGTATGATGGGGTCATTGAATGGCGCTCCACGCCTAATACAGACGTGGACGCAGCCCCCGCAAATTTATGAATGTATTTGTATAATAGATTTCAATTGTCTAAATGTGTTGAATGATTTGATTAAATGATTCGTTTTTCATTTGTTTCGTCTATCTCTATGTATAACTGTATTTAAATAAATCTTGATTGTTCATCTTAAATGGAACAAACTGTAAAAAATTTTCGATTTTTTTTTTTCTTCTTTCATTGTTAAATTACCGCAAAAATTGTGAAAATTTCCACAAAATTACAGAAAGATAACGGAAATATTGTGGTATTTTGCACTACAAATAAATAATAAAATATATATATGGAAAAGAAAGCCCCTAAGGCTAACCACAGAAAGTGAAACGCGTTGACACAATTCTCATCTATTTATATTATTATTATTATTATTATTATTATAATAATAGGATTTTTTTTGAGGTTATGATATTAGAAAATGCAAATAATTCATTTAAGATTAGATCGGAATGTTGAAAGGGTGTAATAATAACACGCCCTATCTATTCTACAATTAATTTTTGTAAATTATTTTTATAATTTTTTCGATTATTATTATCATTATTATTATTGTTATTATATAGATGACTGGTAAAAGATCGAGAAGTTTTAAATGTGCCGTCCACCATAGAGACCGTGAGGTTTCCTCTGAAAACGATTTCCATCTGCTCCTGGTAGAGCCACCCCTGTTTCGCAGGTGTGTATTTTTTATAATTAATAATTAATTATTTACCTTTAATTATAATATCACACAACTATCACAGTTAACTAAGATTTTTACAATAAAGTTGGTAAAACTTATTTATATATTTTTTGTTCGGTTGCTATAGTTACGGGATTTCATTGGCGCAACATTTACTATAATTGCATATTTTGACAATTATTCCATTAAAACAACATCAATTCAACTAAATTTATATTTCTACCATGATCTTCAATTAATTTTTATTATTTTACAACAATTTTCGATTATTTTCCACAATTATTATTTAGATAAAATTTAAACTCCTATAATCGGCACTAATGATCGAAATCTGATTGAGCCAATCAGAGCCACTATAATAAAACAAACGAAATTTGCAATAATAAATTTTATTATACGTAATTATTTATAATAATAATTAATTTGATCATTAATATTATAACTGGATAATTCGAGAAATAGTGAAATAGAAAATTCGATAATTAAATGGAATAATTATATGGAGATTAATGTTAATTTTCGGTAACATAACCTGATTTTCGTTGAGAAAATGTTGGGAATTTTCAAACAGGAAATCGAACAATTGAAACAAAACCGAAATATATTAAGTAAAAAAAATAAAAACGAAAAAGTAAAAGTTACGTGTACCTATAGTTAGAAATAACGTCTAGACGTCGATATTATCCTTGGTATAGAAACGTCGCGACGCTATTATAATTTACCTAATAAACAATAAAAGGTACCACAAAATAATATTTTATTAATGATAATGATAGTTGTTTTATCAAAATCTTCTAGTGAGAATTCGATTATAATTATCATATTATTGATTTATTTTTTGTTTGTTTGTTTTACAAATACAGGATGGTCAATATAGTAGCAGAAGAATTTCTAACGGATGAAAGAGACCGGAAATACTATGCCGATCATTACACCTGCTGTCCACCACCTTTATTTATCATAATTATCACTCTAGTCGAGGTGAGTTATCAATAATTATTCAAATAGAAATTTTGACTATATCAAAACTACCCCTCTGAAATTTTTATGTTGAAATGTTACTAAAATTAAACCAGATGGCCATCTGGAAATTTGGGGATGTTTCTCGTATTTTTCTGACATAAGGGGCGAATTCTATTTGTTAATAAGACACGTGTCGTTTCACATATGTTCTAATCTATACACGTGCCTTTCTCCTTCACAATAACGAACGAAATACGGAAATTTTTTGGTATAGATTTGTTGAAATAGAGGAGGAATCTAATTACTTTGGCGTTGAGTCCCGGTATGTTAAAAGTTTAAATTTAGAACAGTTGGTGTTTCTTTTATATATTCACACACATACATAAATACATATACAGAAAGTTTAACAGTTTGTATTTCATGATGGGTTCAATGTAACAAAGTAAATCCCACGTTATTTTTTTTTTACCCGACGTAATTCTATTTCAACTATTTGAAACAACATTTGAAGGTGTTTGAAATAATTAAATTAACAATAATGACAACAATTTAAAAAAGGAAAAATGTAATTTTCTTGTTGTAAATTACGTCAATAGTTGTCTAGACTTGTCAAAATACGAGTTTTTTTTTTTTTGGGGTAAATTACTGATAGAATTCGTGAGAATTTTAAAATTCTAGTAGAATAATTGTGTCTTTTTCTTATATGATTTCAGTTGGGCTTCTTTATATATTATTCTGTAAGTACAGGTGAATTGAATCCAGCCGGTCCTGTACCAACCGATTCAATATTCATTTATCGACCCGATAAACGAATAGAAATATGGAGATTTCTGCTTTATATGATGCTACATGCCGGGTTAGTTATTTTAGAATTTTTATTATAAAAAAAAAAAATTACTTTAAATGAAACAAAACAAAACAGGAAGTCTATATTAATGTAGATCACAGGATGTCGTCTATTATATTATTCAATTATTTAAAAATTATGTTATTATTATTATTGTTGTTGTTTTTAATTCCAGATGGTTGCATTTGGGCTTCAATTTGGTTGTACAATTATTGGTTGGTTTACCATTGGAAATGGTACATGGTAGTGGACGTGTAGCCTTAATTTATATGGCTGGTGTTGTTGCTGGTTCATTAGGTACATCAGTATTTGATACTGATGTTGATTTAGTTGGTGCCTCTGGTGGTGTTTATGCCTTATTGGCCGCCCATTTAGCCAATGTTCTACTCAATTATAATAATATGCAATGTGGTATATTGCGATTATTTGGAATTTTCGCTATTGGTAAATATAATATAATATAAAGAAAACAATTGAAACTAATTTGATTTTTTTTGTAGCATCTTGTGATGTTGGTTATGCAATTTATTCAAGATACAATACAGAAACAATGGGTCCACCAGTATCGTATGTTGCCCATTTAACTGGAGCATTAGCCGGTTTAACAATCGGTTTATTAGTATTGAAAAATTTCGAACAGAAATTACACGAACAATTATTATGGTGGGTGGCATTAGGTGTATATGCTGCATGTACAATATTTGCAATTATTTTCAATATTATGAATCCAACAACACCGGAAACAATTGAAAATTTAGGTGATGGCGTCAATAGTCAATATGTTTATAATCGATTTGGTGTATAGTTTATTAAAACAAAACAAATGAACGAAAGAAACGCCGTCTACACACCATTTTTGTGAAAATTCTTCATCGATATTGCCACAGACTGATTTTATTTTTTATTGAAAATCGATTATTTTCATTCCATTATTATTATTAAAAAGAAAATGAACAAATTGAAGAAAAATGAATCGCGCAATTTGGCAATAAGAATTTTCACTAACGAAAAATTTTGTTTATTTGTAAATAGCGTTATTTATATTTATTTAAATTAATTGATTAATTAATCGAATCTAAACCAAAGACTGAAATCAATTTCCACTGATTTTAATCGAGATATAATAATGATAATAATGGAATTATTGTCAGAAATATTGGTATAATTTCATTTGTTTTTCAACTATTACGTCATGATTGTAGTAAAATTGGTTGTCTAAACAAATGAGGAATTCCATAATGCGTTTAGTTCCTATTGCTAAAATTCCAGGTGTTTTTTTTTTGAAATTATTCAAAAAAAATGACAATAATTCCAATTTGCTTTCAGTCGATTATTATTTATTTATTTTGTCAAATAGTGATGAAAGCCGAACGTTTATTATAGTTTCATTTTTTTTTTATTACTGAGTGATATTATAAAACTAGTCATAATTTAAATTAAAATTGAGAATAAGCCTACCAAAGAAAGTGCTAGTTGATTAAATAATAATAAATAATAATAATAATATTAATAATAATTAAAAACTATATTTACACTTGGATTTCGAAGCCTTAATATTTATAAAAAAAAAGAAGAGATTTTTCAATGTATGTGGCAAATTGTATTTTTTTACACTCAGGTAGACACACAACTCACATTCACCTTTAAATAAAGTAAAAACCGAAAATTATAATAGAACTGAATCAAAATATCAATTCCAAAATGTAAATGTTAATTGTTTTTGTTGTTGAAAAAAATTGTCATTCTTTACAGTTTTCGAAACGAAATAGTAATAAAAATGAATCAATTTCGATACGTTAATTCTTTAATAAATAAATAAATTCTTTCAATAACACAAATTTAGAAATAATTCCGAAAAAATACCACAATAAATTGGACCCATTTCGGTATATCCCGTTGTGTATCGGCCGGTATAGCGAATTTAATCAAACTTCGATATTCCTCATCTAAAGACTTACGTAAGTCCAAATTTTCGGTAACTATAGCTAATTGCGTCTCCAAGTCGCGACGTACGGATCGTTCACCGAAATTCGGCGAACCAATCAACGTCAAACAAGGATATTGTCCATTAGGCGGATAATACCTAGAAAACAACCATAATTAGCCCTTATTTAGTTTAAATTTTTTTGTTTTTTTACCATAGCCCTTTCGAGTGGTAGGTCCAATGGTCGCGTAGATATTCGTACAATTTGATTCGATTGTCCTGTTGGTATTTTTTGAATTGTCGGTGGAACTTCTGGGCGATGAGCGAATAGGCGGCCGGTATGCCGCCGGCGATGCCCTTAGCACCGAAGAACCCATTGGCCCGCGGATGGGCCATCAAAATTTCACAATTACCCCGACAATTTCTGATCAACGTCTCCATATATTGTTGGGTCAAATTGAAATAGCCGGTGGCTATTTTCAAATTGGACCCAATTGGGATTTCGGCCAATAAACGATCGGTTATCTGCGAATCCTGATAGATGCCGAATTGGCCCATTTGTACCAGTGGAAATATCCACGTGTCGTGGTGGTTTTGTTCGGTGTACGGTCGATTTTTCGCTTCGCTCAAATATTTGTCGATCATATCGCCGGCTTTCTCTATAAATTCGTTTTTATTACCGTCGTACGGTAATTGTTGCCAATCATCATCGGACAAACTGATCTGATTTTCCGAGTCCATTTTCAGGCTGAATTTTTGGACGTTCTTGATTAAGCCGCAATAGAAATCGCACAATTTGCGATCGTTTATCACGAAATAGCGGTCTTGACGGTTCGTGAAGTAGTCATTCGATAAATTCGCCCCGCTAATCACCAGTGTATCGTCGAATATGTACAATTTCATGTGCTGTAAACCCAACAATTCGTTCCAACGATTCGGCGTCAATTTCTTGACGAGCCCCCGCAAATTCGGCGTATGGTACAACGACACCCGACAATTCGCCTCGTTAGTCCGCAACAACGGCTGCAACATCGTTCGCGAACTGTCCGAACCACCGCGACTGCCTCTAGCAAAATCCAACAGAACGTAAACCTTCAAATCATCGTTACGAAAATACGGATTATCGATCAACGTTTCAACTAGTTTACGTTCTAAATTACCGTTACCTAGATATAAACTGACGAGGTATATGCGGTTTTTGGCCGTGGCACAGCCATCATGTATTTGATTGTAGAATTGTTGGGGCTCGGTGAGAATTTTCAAATTTTTCGAATTGATCGGAAAACACGGCGCCACACCGGTCAGCCATGATAATTTCGATGTTTCCGAATTTGTGAATGGATTGTAATGTATTGTTGTCTCTTGGGGCTGGAGAGCAGCCTCGAAAACACCATTCAAAATACGACGCAACATTGAGGTTAAATCAAACGAAATTTTTTAGGTTAGAACGCTTGACGTGAAATAAAGACTGCGTTCATGAGCCGCACCACAAATCCAATCCGAACAGAAAAATCTAAAAATCAAATCCAACCATAACAATAACTATTACTGAGATTTCAAAGCACAATCTAGCTCATGTGAATCGAAATTTATATTTTAAATAATTAATCTTCATCGAAAAATTCTCGAACGTGGCCCCCATCTTTACAATTTTTGACAGATTCCGTCGAATTTTTTTGTTGATAAACATAACCTAAATCTTCCAAAAATGCCTCGTCAAACTCGAAAATCTCCAAGAATTTCTAGAGAACTCAACAATTCTCAATGTAATATTGAAGAATACGTTAATAATTGTGTCCGTTATATGATCAATAATTGCAATATATCGGAATTTCGTAAAAATGAGCTACAAGAAACTGTATTGAAAAACTGTGGACATTCATTCGATGAAATAATCAACAGAACTAAATTTATTCTAAGAGATGTTCGTATTTCTCAACAATATGATTGATTTTACTCAATTGTTAATTTTTAGGTTTACGGTATCAATTTATTAATAGCCGATACTGGAAGTAATAAAACTTATTATTTAAGTAATGCTCTACCTCATCAAAACTATAATAATGAGCCAAATAATAGTGATAATAATGAAAATGAAGATAAAATTCTATTATTGTTGATTCTAACACATATCTTTATGTCTGGTGATAGCGTTACTGAAGGTTCATTTATCATGAATTCATTAACAATGTTTATTCATTTTGTAATAATTTCCAGATTCTCTCCGTTCATTTTTACATCAATTGGGCATTGAAATGGACTCCAATGATACAATTTTCGGTAATGTTAATGATTTTATTAGTAAATTGATCAAACAAAAATATTTACAAAAAGAAACCGATTCTGTAACACAAATCATCCGATTCAAATGGGGCATACATGCCGAACAAGAAATAAGCAAAATGGAAGTCCTCAAGTTCGTCTGTGAAGTGAGTTTTCGTGAAATTTTACCAATTTCTATACAATAATTTGATTCCTTATAACGAAGGTATATGCCGAAAATCGACCAGAAGCTTGGAACGAACAATATCAAATCGCCAATGAACAAGATTTCCAAAATAATAGAATTGATGAATAATTTTTCCAATTAAGTTGAATTAAAAACGTGAAAATTGAACGATTACAAAAATAATTGAAATTTCGCGTAAGATTTCCTTTTAGTTACCAATCTAGGGACTTTTGTTTCCTACCAACTGTAGAATTTAAATTTAAATTTTCTCCATTAAAATTCCAATTTCTTACAAAAATATATTCAATTTGTCATCAATACTTATCATAATTATAAATATTTCAATTAAAAATATTTTTTTATTGTTCCATTATCAAAAATAATGTAACATTAAAAAATTCCAAGTAGGCTTTGGATTCCATCAAGAAAATTCAATTGTTTTTAATTATTGCGTAATAAATAAATTGTAACACAAAAAATGAACTTAAATCAATTATCTTTGAATAAAAAGAAGAATTTAGGTGAGTTTAATTAAATTTCTCAATGATTAAATGATAAAATTCATTTATTTAAGGTGTGCGACGAATTCTACCGTCATCTATCAAAAAACCACCACAAAAGACTCAACGGAATGAATCAACTCCCTCCACAAGCACTCGTTGGGGTAAATCCCATATTAGGTACAAATTAATTATTAATTTAAACATAAATTTGAGAGATAAACTCAATTTTTTAGTGTTTTGAATAGTTCAACAAGTCCCCAATCGGCGAGTACAGCCATTTCTGAGAACGAATTTCGCCGACGTATCTTATGTAATTATCCAAAATATTCTATTATTTCTTGCAATTATTGACAATAATTGTATGATTTAAGGTTTAACGGAAGGTAGGGGCGAGGCCCGTTGTGAAGTCGGTCTCGCTTTCATCGATACAACTCTCCCAACATTAATTCTATGCCAAATATCGGATGTTTATAGTTATATTAATACATTAACGAAAATCAATATTCTAAATCCGTCAGAGGTAGGATTTCCATATAGTTTTTGTCTCTAACTTGGAAGCTATTTTGATTTTCTAGTTGATAGTACCGGCAACTTTTATTGAACATAGTAATCGATTAGTTAGTAAAATTCAGCAACAATTTCCCGACGTGAAAATTACAAGTGTTCTACGGAAAACTTTCAATAAAACAAATGGTATGGAACGTATACTCGAATTATGTTTACCATCAATTAATACAGTTTGTATGAGTTTACAATATCGTTCTTATGCATTAGCAGCAAGTTCGGCGCTTTTAATCTATTTACACAAAAATTTGAATATTTATTATATGAATGGTTCAATTAATGTTGTGTATCAAGAATCGGAAGGTTTCGCCATTATTGGTAATTATTTCTATCGTTGTTGAAGACTTTAATCAAAATTATTTTTCTCGGATTAGATATTTCAACCGCGGATCGTTTGGAATTAGTTTCAAGTCTAAAACCGGCTCAAGCTAGTGCCAAAAAATCAACATTATTCGGTATTTTGAATCATTGTTATACTAGAATTGGGGCCCGTACGTTACGTTCAACAATCTTGCAACCATTTTATCATCAACATTTGATAGAAGAACGATTGAATTGTGTGAATGAATTGTTGAAAAATCCGGAAAAACTATTACAAATTCAAGAGATTTTACAAAAATTAACGAATATCGATCAATTATTATCGATAACAACAATAATGTCGTATCAGCCGCAAAGTTGTTCGATACGACAATTAAACTATTTATTATTATTGAATAATTTGATTGATTTAATATCGCCATTATACGATATTTTGAAGAATTGCCAACAACACTTCTATATTGAAATTGCCGAAAATTTACAAAACGACGGTATATTTCTGATAATCAAAGAGAAATTACAGAAATTATTGGTAGCAACAGCCCAGCCTAGTAAAGGCGATGATGGTATATTACAACGTTGTTTCGCCATAAAGCCCGGCTTAAATGCATTACTGGATTTAGTACGGAAAGTCTATTCGGAACGTTTAGATGATATGAGGGAATATGTGAGAGTTCTGAGTCATAAATATAATTTACTATTGAATTTGAGTAATAACAACACAAAAGGCTACCATATTGTTTTGAAATTGAATAAACAACAGAAGAAATTTATGAATAAATCGGATCTACCGCAAGAATTCATACAGGTGTGTCGATTAGCTGGTAGTTTTACAATGAAAACAGTTGAATTGATCAATTTATCGACGCGTGTGGAAGATATATTGATGGAAATTCTACGAATCAGCAACGTGTAATTTATATTATATTCAATAATAATTTGTATTAATTTAAAAATTATTTACAGAATGATTTACAATACGATCAAAGAAATTCGAGAATATGTCGGTTTTTTCTATAAATTTTGTGAAGATATAGCGAAATTGGATATTTTACAATCGTTAGCACAAGCTGCAATCAATAATCGATATACTCGACCGAAATTCAACAAATTCACCGATTTAACTCACGCCAAACACCCATTACTCGAACATTTATGCATTGATTATCTAGTCGATAATCCGATAGTTAGTTTTACTGAAATTTAATTGTCTTAAGTATAATTTTGTTTAATTGTTTTAGTTGTTGAGTAATGATTATAATGTTCAAATAATAACTGGTCCAAATGGTTCTGGTAAAAGTATTTATTTACGTCAGGTGATGTTGTTGCAAATAATGGCCCAAATTGGTTCTTATGTACCAGCAAATTCGGCAATTTTCCGTTTAACTGATCGTATGTTTGCTCGTATTTATCTTGAAGACGATATGGAATGGGGTGCGTCCGCTTTCACACTTGAAATCAAAGAAATTCAGTATATGTTGACCGTAATGACGGATAATTCGTTATTTATTCTGGATGAACCCTGTCGATCGACTTGTTTAGAAGAAGGTACAGCTTTAGCAATGGCTATTTGTGAGAAATTTTGTAAAACATCAACCTATCTTTTAGTTAGTACGCATTATACTCTATTAACGAAATTGAGTGATTTGTATCTGAATGTGAAAATGTAAGTTTTATGGAAATTCACGCAAAATATCAAATTTTATCTTTTACAGTTGGCAAATGGAAAGTATCACAACTGGTGATGATCAAGAAAATGTAAAATTACAATTCAAATATAATCTAATACCGGGTGTAACACCTTTGAAACGTTACGCTTTAGCTTTAACGAAAAATCTATGGCCCAATTTTCTTTTGAGGAAAATCTATCGAATTCTCTATCAATTAGAAGATGGACAAGTATTTCGAATATTAATCCAATTATTTTTATTAATTTGACTAATTATAGGAAGGCAATTTCACGTGTCTTGATGATCGTATTCGTTTGAAATACGAATTAGAATCGCATTATCGTAAATTGAAACAACGTGGTAAATTGACACGTTCAGAAATCAATAAATATTTGAATCGTTATCGTGATCAATTACAATTTGAGAAAAATTCACCATTAAAATTACAAATTACAACAACTGTTAATAATTTAGAAGAAAATAGAAATGATAATTTGATTATTGATGAACGAAATTCTAATTGTTTACAAGAAAGTTATGAGAAATTGATACCAGAAGTTATTTTGAATAGTACAGCAGGTGAAATTATTTTAAATTCAACAAATAATAATAATGAGTTAGAGATGAGAAATTTTCAAAATTACAGTCAAGATCCTTTCTATGTAGAAAATTTATGTAATTTAAATGAAAATTCTCTAATTTTCACCGATCAAAGTCAATCAATTTCTTATTCACCGTTATATTCACAAGATACATCAATTATTTCCGGTACACCACAGAAAATTGATAGTAATTTAACTGAAATATCAGAAAATCGTGATTTGGATTCAGTTTCAGCTAAAATTTCTAATAATTTTGAAAAACAAACAAATTCTGCTACTGCAACAAAAACAAATTCAACTGTTGTAATGAAAAATTTAAACGAATTCCCGGAAACTTCGTCTAGTAGTAATTCGAATAAATTATTAATGAAAAATTTTAAATTTGTACAACGGAAAAAACTAACAAGACGTGAAATTGAAGAAGAATTTCTTGAGCAAGATCGTAAAATACAACAAGAAATACAACAACAACAACAACAACAACAACAAAATTGTGATGATTATAAAAAATATTTAGAACAAATTTTGAAACGTCCAACAGTTAAACAAATTCAAAATACGGAACATTTAGCTTATGTACGTAAAACAAATGATGGTGATATTGAAGTTATACCAACAAAAAAACGACAAATAATTAAAAAGAAATTACCATTAAGACAAATAAGATCAAATAGTAATATTGATGTATCGATATTTAGTGATCGTAATGCAAATACTTTTGATCAATTTTTAAATTCAAATCAAAAAGAATTGAATTCATTCAATTTTAATTTAGAGAAAAACACTTATGGGAATCAATTTAATTTTCAACCGAATTTAATTGAAAATTTACCGAAATTATTTGATGATTACAACAATAATAGTGAAGAGATTTTTTTAACACCAGCTGGTTCCAATATAAATCACAATTTTTTTGGAAATTCATCCGAATATCATACAACTTGAATCAATTATCGCACGTGTGAAGAAGTCTTTATTCAAGTCACTTAATTAATTGAGTAGTAATGTTAGTTTTTAGTGCGTTTTCGTCCAGAGAATATCGATAATTATTTTTTTAAATTGTTATTAAAATTTGATCAGTTTCATTTCAAATCGCGTTATGTGAAAGCGCCTTTAAGTGATCTTTGTACTTGTGACGTCATAATTACGATCTCGGCTACGCTGCTTCTGGGAATTTTCCATCTCTTTTTATTACATAAAAATTCAACATAGCGATAGAGATAGAGAGTGTGAACGTTGCCAAAATTCTAGAATCATCGATTTTCGTGTGACAAAAGTCGTGTGATTTTGCTATTTTTACGTAATTCCATTAAATATATCTTGTTGTTTAGTCGCAATTTACAAAATAATTAGTAATTAATAGAAAATGCCACGACGTGGACGTAGTGCTAGTCCTTCTGCTAGGTAAATATGAAAATTTTTATTGTAAAATTCAAATTCTAATAATGTGAGGTTATGTTGTAGGACAAATTTACCAGCTAGGGCTCCACAACATACAGCCCCTGCTCCAGCACCAGCACCAGCTCCAACTGCTGTTGCACCCCAACAACCTGGTTTGTTTGGACAAATGGCAGCAACTGCTGGTGGTGTAGCTGTTGGTTCTGCTATCGGTCATACTGTTGGACACGCTGTTACCGGTATTTTTATTCAAAATTATTGATTATTTAATAGATTATTGACGAATTCGTTGTATTTTAGGTTTATTTAGCGGTGGAGGATCGGATGCTCCTGCACAAGCAGCCCCCCAACAACAACAACAACCTCAACCATTGCAACAACAAAATTATGGTTCAAATGAACCATCTGGGCCTTGTGCATGGGAAATTAAACAATTTTTACAGTGTGCTTCAACACAGTCTGATCTAACATTATGTCAAGGTTTCAATGAAGCCATTCAACAGTGCAAAATCCAACATAGTGAGTTTTTATCATAATTTATTGAAAACAACAATAATAATAAACAAAATTTTCAGATATGCAATAAAAACATTAGTGAAAATCTAGTATCAATTTAAATTCCAGTAATAAATTAGTTGCTGTTACTACAATTTGACCGCAGTTGTTATTGTCTGCGTATTATCAAAATAATGGAGAGATTCCTCAATTTTGTAGATTATTTTGCAATAATTTATTTAAAAAAATTTTTTTTTTTTTGTTAGACAATTAAATACTAAATAAAATCAATTTGTTGAAAATTCAGGAAATTTGATTCCAACTTTCCTCGAATTTTCCTCAATCCATCTATCAGCTCGTTGATTTAAATTTTCATTAAAATAATCTCTCCAGCCACCTGTTCTACCTTTCCTTACGAAACCTTCCTCATTATCGTGGATTATTTGTAATTCTTTGAATAACGGTAGAGTTACGGATTTGTTATTTTTGAAATTGTCGATTTTTAGATGATTCTCTAATCGATTATATTCGGCATCATTGTAAGATTTATTCAAGAATTGTGAAACCTTCCGGATTGACGACTGTAAGTCCTGTTTTTGTTTCAAAAAAATATTTATATGAATTTTTCATAATTTTTTATCGAATGCTTTATTTCAGATACTACTACCTTGCTCATATCTTCATAGAATAAAAATAAGAGATTTTTCTCGTGGCGTCGTTCCCAGCCTTGCTTGATATGCTCCCAATACGGCGTCCAAGCTTCTTCAATTATTAACAAAAAACATGAGATACAAAACAAAAAAACTAAAAAATCCTTACGTAAGTTCCTCTCGAAATAGTCCCAATATTGTGGAAAATCACCTAAATAACCTTGAGTACGAAACAAACGATTCAAATGATAATAAGAAACGGCAACATCTTTGGGATTTCGGGCAACGTAAATCACTTTAGAACCAGTTTTTAATAGATTCGGCGGCAATAAATCAAATGGTAAATGGGTTTTTATCAAACGTTGTTCTGATGTTTTTGCTAAACTTCTAAAAGCCGGATCAACGATTTCGTTTATTAATTCGCAATTTTTCGACGATTTCCTATTAATTTCGAGCAGTTCATCTTTAATTATCGGATGCACAAACGAACTGAATCTGCAATTAATTTGGTTTAGAATTAAAATTTTTTGTTGCAGATTTTTATTTACTCAAAAAATGGGGAACGATTCTCTAATGGAATTTCCGAAGCTTTTTTATAATCGAGATTGTTCGCTAATAACCAGACCATCTCCTGGGTCCATGTTGTACCTGAATTTATGACAATTGATTCGGGTATTAATCGATAATTTTCCACAAACCTGATCGAGGAAATGTAACAATCCAGATATCGTCAGGTCGGACTTGGAAATTGTAGTAGAATTCGGCGTTTTGTCGATAACCACTCGGGAAAAACCATTTTTGCGGTCCAACTTGAACGAAACTCGTGCGCTCACCTTAATTTATTCGAAGAAAGAACAATCAAAATAATTTTATAATTATTTGGGAAAATTACCAGTGAAATTTTTTAATAGTTCTCGATTAGTTTCAGGATCAACATCGTTAATTTCGTAAGGAAATTTCAGCCAGTCTACTTCATTATTATTTTGGTAATAATCGTGGATTTTCACGAGATTTTTCTCCATCTTATCGGCACNNNCATCACCAATACATTTAAATTAATTATTCTCATTTTATAGCTTTATAAACTATTATCTGCGAATTGATTGAAGAAATTCTAGTGAAAGTCTAGACGAAATTATTTAGAGAAGAAAAAAAAAGAAATTGGAGCGGGGATGGGTCAAAAAAATTTGGAACAGCTTTCTTTTAGATTTGAATAATAATTTTGCATCATAATTACCGATAATTTCGAGAAAAATCGCAAGGAAAGTCAGACGAAAATTAGAAATTAGGCGCATCCACCATTTCTAAAAAAACAAATGAGTATAAAAGTGAATATTTGGATGTTTGCGGTCTTGTGAGTTTATTTTCAAGGGTTGATTGAACACCTCAAATAAAGCTAAATTGCCTTAACAAAAGTCATATAATAAGAGACATGATTTTTTGAAAAAATGAAATATTTTTTACTTCTTTTTCCTTATTCAAATTACGCGCCAATACTTAATGGTCATTGACAATCTAGGGAATTTTGATTGTAACCATTAGGCGCATCCACCATTTTTACCAAAACAAATTATTGTAATCGAAAAAATTATGCTATTGTTATAAGAAATTTAATTAACAACAATTAATAATATAAATATAATTTTCATTAAGTATTGAATTATTCTTAGACGAAGCTACCATTAGCATGAAAGTCAATTCTCATTCTAACCTCAAAATAAAAACAAGAAAGATTTCCAAGAATTTAACTGATCTGATGTATTATCTCTTGATTTTATCATCGAAATCAATTGAAATACAGTGTTAGTAATTGAGTTTTGTGAAAAATCAGAAAATTGTCACATTCAAATAAACATTTGATAATTAGTTCAAATTCAACAACCATATTCAAGGTGAATATTTACTCTACGGGCTTTTCTTATTACTGGCCCTACTCGTCCTATAATAACATCTCCCCTCATTAGATATTGTAATTTTCACCCCATAAGGTGAAAATTTTCATTTTTGAACTCCTTACTTCAAACGTAAATTGTGTTGCCTATTCAACAACAACAAAATTTACCAAAAATTAGGCGAAATCCTAGCGAACTGCTGCGGACCCTCAATTTTTTAATGTCTATTTTGATATTTATAATGTTCTCGAAAATTCTTGGAGTACGCGTAAATTTAGCTCAAAACTAAAAATTTAATTCATTTATGTATGTACATGAAGAAATAATGAGATTATGTGTCTATTCAATTTTTCAGAAGACGAATTTTATACAACAAAAAACAAGATTGCGATAGGATTCTTACGTATGCTGGAATTCCCATATGGTCGCATTTCAATTCATTCAATGTTAATACTCAAATGAAGTAACATCATCGTATTCACCACATTACAAATATAATAGTTGTGTTCAGTTATAAATTGTGTTTTTTAAACCCAAACACCTAAACGCATGTACAACGAAAATGTGTGATGGAGATTATGCTGAATCAAAATTAGCATTAATCACTGGAATGGGGAATAAACGCAACCTCGAAAATGAGAATCAGAACGAACATCATAAACTACAAACTTCCGAAACCATGAATTCATTACGAAAGTATTCCATAATTTAATAAATTAAATTAATTCAAACTATATTTTAATTATTGTTGTAGACAAAAACAATTATTTGATGTAATTCTGATTGCTGATACTGTCGAAATACCCGCTCATAAAATGATATTAGCTGCTGGTTCTCCATATTTTCATGCGATGTTTACAAATTTTGAGGAACGAAAACTGGATCGTATCGAATTGAAAGATGTGAATCCGGTCGCTTTGAAAATATTAATCGAATACATTTACACTACAAAAGTACAAATAAACGAGGATAATGTTCAAATTTTATTACCTACAGCGAATTTATTGCAATTAACTGATGTACGAGACAAGTGTTGTGAATTTCTACTAGCACAATTGCATCCGAATAATTGTTTAGGAATACGAACATTCGCCGATTTTCACGGCTGTTTAGAACTACTAAAACACGTAGAATCCTATATCGAGCAACATTTCATGTGAGATGTCTTTATCTCTTAGTAGAATATTTCTAAATTATGTTTATTGTAGTGAAGTTGTTGAAAGTGAAGAGTTCTTGTCGTTATCGCATCTAGATGTCGCAAATTTGATAAGTAGCGATCGTTTAACTGTACCGTCAGAGAAGGAAGTCTTCGAATGCGCTATAAATTGGGTGAAACACGATTTAACTAATCGCCAACAATATTTATCATCATTAATGGAACATGTGCGTTTACCCTTAATGTCTCTACATTATTTAGTTCAACGATTCGACGATGAGCCTCTATTGAAACAGGATATAAAATGTAAAGATTATTTGATAGAAGTATTCAAGTATCATTTATTGAGAAGTGATACGAAGACGATTTCTCGGACACCATATCCGAAACCACGTCAAGCGGCCGATTTATCGAAACTTTTGTTAGTTGTTGGTATAAGAAAACGGAAAGCTGTACGTAGCGTTGAGTGTTACGATTTTGAAGAGGAACGTTGGTATCAACGAAGTGAAATGCCTGGACGTCGTTGTGTGGTCGGTTTAGCTGTTCTAAATGGTAGAGCTTATGCTGTTGGTGGTTCTAATGGTATGCCTGTACGTACCGTTGACGTCTATGATGCCGCTTTAGACCAATGGAATACCTGTGAGCCTCTCGCAACAGCCCGAGCATTTTTAGGTGTTGCCGCTTTAGATAATCGTATATATGCTATTGGTGGATTTGATGGTTCTACTGCTTTAAATACCGCTGAAATATTCGATATAATGACGCATAAATGGCGGCCAATAGCTCCAATGTCGATTAAACGTAATAATCTTGGTGTTGGTTGTTTATATGGCGTATTATATGCTGTTGGTGGTTATGATGGTGCTTCACGACAATGTTTAAGTTCGGTTGAATGTTATACACCGGAATTAGATTGTTGGACAACTGTACCAGATATGGGTTGTGGACGTAACGGTGCTGGTGTTGGTGTGTTAGATGGTATATTATATGCTGTTGGTGGACATGATGGCCGACAAATTCTCAAATCAGTTGAAGCTTATGATCCATTAAAACGGAAATGGCAACCAGTTAATGATATGGCATTATGTAGACGTAATGCTGGTGTTGTTGCATTAAATAATTTATTATATGTTGTTGGTGGTGATGATGGTTTCGATGATTTAGATTCAGTTGAAATTTATAATCCGAAAACGGATCAATGGACAATTTTAACAAGTTGTATGAGTGTCGGTAAAAGTCATGCTGCTGTTGCTATAATCGATAAACCTATATGAAAATTAATAAATACTGGCAATAGGTTCAGTACAACAACAATCCAGTTTCTCATCGTTTTTAAATTTATTTACTCAATTAGTAATAAATAAATGAAATTTTTATTACTAGAGCCTATTTCTAGCCTTATTTTTTTCAAATAATTGAAAATTCCCATAAAACAGAAATATGTTTGAGTTTTGAAGTGAGTTACTCATCGATGAGGCATAATTTGCATCTTCTAGATGGTCAAAATCACGTTCAATCATGACACAATGTTAGTTTCAATTGGTCGAAAACATCGATGACCACCATAAGGGATCTTCAACAAACCTTAAGAAGAGAGGTACTCATTAATCGACCGGAGCCAAAGCTCTAGACCTCAGTTTTTCCATTTCCTCTGATAAAATGATTCTGTTCATTCTATCAAAATTTATTTTTGAAAATTATCATCAATATTTGCATATTTATCAAAATGTTTCTGTTGAAAATCAAATTATTCATTAAAAAATAAATTGATTTGATTTTTCTTCTAATTAATTCATATATAATTCTCAAATTTCCTAGCCCTTTATGGTACGCCCATGGAAAAACAATAGTGGGAGAACAAATTTCAGTTACTGTTGACAATCCAAATATTGTAAGAAATAGCGCTTGGTTGTATCAATAATTTCTTTGGCTCACTGTTATGCCACTATCACAGCAAATAATTTCGAGTATTCATCGATAAACTCGACTATTCGCGTTTGCCGCTTACTTGTTTGTTACTACGGTACGATGACGTTCGAAGATCAAATGCGCATGCGCAGATATCAAATAAAAGAAAACTGTATTATAGAATGCCTCAAGCGGAGGTTGTGATAACTATTATTGTTATGGTTATGTTAATTTGATAAGATTATCTGTGATAATCTGATAATAATAACAATAATATTAGACTGTTTATAAATATATGATTGTTGGGGTTATTTAATTAGTGTAGAAATTTACATTTTATCCGGTTATTGTAATATCAAAGTTTATAGAAGATGTGTGATGGAAATTTCTTTCATTCAAAATTACCATCAATGCTCCATGGCACAAGAAATAAACGTAAAAGAATGGATCTCGACTACGAAAATGACAATGACATTGAGAGACTTAACGGCAAAAATAAATCCCCTTATCGGAACGATCATCATCCACGAAGAGCGTTCGAATGTATCAATTCATTGCGAAAGTATTTCGTTATTTCATCAACAAATTAATTTAAACTATAATTTAATTATTGTTGTAGACAAAAACTATTTTGTGATGTTATTGTAATAGCTGGTACCATCGAAATATCAGCACATAAAATGATATTGGCTGCTGGTTCTCCATATTTTTATGCAATGTTTACAAGTTTTGAGCAAAGAAAACAGGAACGTATCGAATTGAAAGATGTCGATCCGGTCGCTTTAAAAATATTAATCGAATACATTTACACAACAGAAGTACAAATTAACGAAGATAATGTACGAATTTTATTATCTACAGCGGATTTATTACAATTAACTGATGTACGGGATGCTTGTTGTGAATTTTTACAAGCACAATTGCACCCGAACAATTGTTTCGAGATACGAACATTCGCCGATTGTCACGGTTGTTTAAAGCTGTTACAACACGCGGAAACCTACATCGAACAACATTTCATGTGAGATATCTTTATTTCATTATAGAATATTTCTTAATTATGTTTATTGTAGTGAAGTACTTGAAAGTGAAGAATTTTTATCGTTACCACACCCAGACGTCTTCAAATTGATAAGTAGCAATCGCTTAACGGTACCGTCAGAGGAGAAAGTCTTCGAATGTGTTATAAATTGGATCCGACACGATTTAACTAATCGCCAACAATATTTATCATCATTAATGGAACATGTACGTTTACCGTTAATGTCGCAAGATTATTTAGTACAACGTGTCGAAAAGGAGCCTCTATTAAAACAGGATATAAAATGTAAAGACTATTTGATAGAAGCATGGAAATATCATGCATTGAAAATTGATACGAAGGCAATTTTCCGGACACCACGTACAAAACCACGTCAACCGATCGGTTTACCGAAGGTTCTATTAGTTGCTGGTGGTAAAGCATTGACAGCTTCTTGTAACGTTGAATGTTACGATTTCGATGAGGAACGTTGGTATCAATTGGCCGATATGCCAATGCCTCGTTTAGGTGGCGGTTTAGCTGTTCTAAACGGTAAAATTTATGCTGTTGGCGGTTTTAATGGGTCTTTACGTCTTAATACTGTCGATGTTTATGATGCTGCTTTAGACCAATGGAATACTTGTGATCCTATGGGAACAATACGGGAATTTTTAGGTGTGGCCGTTTTAAATAATTGCATTTATGCTATTGGTGGTTTTGATGGTTCAACTAGTTTGAATATAGCTGAAATGTTTGATATAATGACGCATAAATGGCGACCAATAGCTCCAATGTCGACTAGACGTAGCGGTGTTGGTGTTTGTGTATTACATGGTTTATTATATGCTGTTGGTGGTTATGATCGTATTTCACAACAATTTTTAAATTCGGTTGAATGTTATACACCGGAACTAGATTGTTGGTCAACTATACCAGATATGGGTTGTAGACGTACAGGAGCTGGTGTTGGTGTAATTGAT
>JAZBGZ010000979.1:0-12406 GCA_037414795.1 Stenodera caucasica | reverse complement strand
AACCTCAACCAGCTGTTGCTATGCAAATATCATCAAAAAATGCATCAGGTGGAGCTTTAAGTGTACCAGCTATAGCTGCTGATGTTGAAGAAATTAACACTAAAGAATTAGCTCAAAGGATTAGCGCCGAATTAAAACGATACAGTATACCTCAAGCGATATTTGCCCAAAGGGTACTATGTCGATCACAAGGAACACTATCAGATTTATTACGTAATCCAAAGCCATGGTCGAAATTGAAATCGGGACGAGAAACATTTAGAAGAATGTGGAAATGGTTACAAGAACCAGAATTTCAAAGAATGTCGGCATTACGATTAGCAGGTTTGTGTTAATATGATATATACATATACATATAAATTTTAGTGTCACCCACATAATGGGTGCCACCTCTGATAATTATTTATCCTATCTACCCTATCTACGACCCCGTATTTAGTCATTAACACAACGTACATTGAACTCTAACAAGGGGTTCCCTCAATTCCCAACAACCCCTTTTGTATAATAATCCTTGGGAAGAAACCAGTTTGATTCACCAATTTTTCTGTTATTATTTATTGTTGAACAACTTTTTTTAATTGGACATAAATAAATACAAACAATTCAAACATCTTATACTACATATATATTTATTTTTATCAATATCAATGTTAATTTACGATCATTTATAATATTGGACCCTTGTTTGTAAATACATATGTTGGTTTAAGTTACTACTGAAACCCTCTAAAATTTACTAGACATGTGCCTAATATAAGAATCCTCCGGTTTTATGTTTTTATTCATTGACTTTTAAAATATTTCACTGGCTTCATTCTAGTTCAGCATTTTTTCTAGCAAGTCAAAAGAATTGAAAAAAAAAAACACCTCATTTTATTTGAAAACTATTTTCTTCCGCAAATTACTTTCAATTTCTCTTAATCTCAAAGATTTAAAACTTTGATACTTCACTCTGTTGATCTTATTAAAAGAATCGAAATTACCTGTTTTTTTTTTTTTGTTTTTTTTTAAATAATTAAAGTATGAAAATTTATAAATTGTTTTTGTCAATTATTTTAATTAATTCATTCTTGATTGTAAATTCATTGAAAAATGTTATCATATGATAAATTTATTATGAATTTGCAAAGATAACATGTTGGAAACGTAATTCTTATCGATGTATATAGTCAGGTTAGTGTTGAAACTCTTCTATAGGTAAAGTATTGATTTTTACTTCAGGCTGATATTTCCCCCTTCCCGTTTTAATGGCATGGGTTAGCACACTTCTGAAACATACCTACAATACAGAAACGAGAATTTGTCAACAAAATCTTCAAATAAAATTTCCAAATAGATTCATCAATTCATTCGATCGAGACAGACTATTAATTAACAATTAATATTCAATAAAATCTGTATTTAATTCGATATTTTCCACGAAATCTACTACTGGGTAGTTTTTGATTTTCTGATTTCCGCTTCTTGAAGGATACCGATTTTTGGATTGATGTTCATTCTTTTTTTTTTGTTGTTGTTGTTGTTGTTGTTCTGTTGTCATTGTTGACTTCTCTCTTGTTTCATTGCAGACTGCCAGATGCGCAATGTAAACGTGAGGGCAGTCAACCCCAAACGAAGGAAACCATCCTCCTCTTCGTGCTTGTGAGTTTTATTTGTCTGTCTGTCTCGATGTATCGCGAAAAATTTTTTTCTGCATGAATCTTATACACCAAATTAATAAATCATGTCCGATTATATTTGCATGAATATCAAGCCGAATATTATTTATTGATTCGATGATCGCATGTTTTATGTACTAATTGGAGATGAAAGGGAGAATCCAAGTGTTTTTCGAATTTTTCAGAGCGGACGTATATTATGTTTGGAACGTCCAGGATTTGGATACTTTTAGAACGGATTGAAAGTCGATTATTAGAGATGAAAAATCGTTAGATAGGGTAGATTGTGTCTTCTGGAGCGATGTTCCCTTCAAGGATTTTCACAATAGATTTTGTACAAAATCAAAATGACTAATTTATTTGTTTATCTTTTTCCATTATTTTACAGCTGCGCAGATACCACAACGAGGCAGTAAGTACTCATATTTATTCAAATGAATTTATTTATAATAATCGATTATTTTTGATTATTATTAAAGGTTGCAAACGGAAAGAGGAGACTACGAACACTTCGGAACAATTACCTACACCGAAGAAACCGCGATTGGTTTTCACCGACCTCCAACGGCGTACTCTGCAGGCTATTTTTAAAGTAATCAACTCAAATTAATTTAGAATCAAGCACAAATTTAATAAATTAACAAAACAATTTGACATTTGTTTTTTTTTTATAATTTAATAGGAAACAAAACGGCCTTCCAAAGAGATGCAGGTTACAATAGCTCGACAATTGGGGTTGGAACCGACGACTGTTGGTAATTTTTTCATGAATGCCCGTCGACGATCAATGGATAAATGGAAAGATGAAGATCCAAAATCAGCTTCCACGACCATTCTACATCAACAGATGTCACCTGGTATGGAACAAGATGATCCAGATCAAGATATTGATTTGGACAATGACATCGATGATCAAGAAGATGTCTTGTGACATGCATTCCGTGACCGCCATTTGTTGATGTTGTGACACTCGATAAATCATAATGATAATAATAATAATAATAATAATAATAATAATAAAAGAAATAATAATAATTATAATAATTATAATAATGAATAAAAAAAAAAAGTGACGGCGTTCCTAGAGTTTAGAATAAAATAGTGTAGACCCGCCGACGATAAAATTGTGTATTTGACCATTTAATAATAATGGATAAAGGAATAATGCGCTTCATCATCAGTGATCCTTTTATTAAATCAACGTCATATTTATTTATTAATTTATTAATTAATTTATTTATTCTATACTTTCATATCCAAAACAAATTAACAAGAGAGTTTATTGTTGAATACAATTAAATTGTTTTTTTTATTATTTTAATTTTATTTTCAGAGGTAATCGATGAGCCGCTGATCTATTTATTTTCCATACCTCTTTACATTCCGATTATATTTTTTAACTACTTTATTGTACCTCATTGTCTAGTCATAATTTATTCGAAATTCTTTACTATCAACTATTTGTAAATAAGATAGTTTGTTATATTTCTGTAATTAGATATTAAGAATGTTCAATTTCATTTTTTTATTGTTTGTTAGATTAGAATTTTTTGTTTATAATTTCATAGTTTTCGTTAATTTTATAATTTGTTTCCTTTAAAACTGTGATCGGTTATTGATGAAACTCTAAAAAAACAATATACACAATTCAAGCAGGTCAAATACAGAGAATTAAACTCTCTACACAAAAAATGTATAATATCAAAAAATAATAATAATTAATAATAATAATAATAATAATGATAATAATAATAAGGCTATATTTTGGTAATATACAAATTGTCAAAAGTTTCTATTTTAGCACAAAACTCCAAGTGTGTATTTGAGTAATTTTATAGTTCTACTTGAATACTAATAATGTACAAAAAAAAACAAAAAAAAAACAGAAAAAAATGAATAATATCCAAAATTCGGTTCGGTTATTTTTTGTGTAAGGACAGTTGATTCTGTAAGTCGGGGGTAGGTATCAATACCAAAAACAAAACAAAAAATAGATTAAACAAATGAATTTGGCAGTGTGCCGAAAAGAGCACCTAGTCTACGTACCAAAAGTATTTTTTACGAATTATTTCTTGTAATATATATTGTAGTTGTAATTGTTTCAAATTTTCCTATATTTTTTTGTTTTATTTACGACAAAAATAATTAAGTAAATAAATGAATTCAAATTGAAAACAAAAACAACAAAATCAGGCCCGTTAGTGGAATGAGAACCTAATATGTTCAATTTTTTATAAAAAAAATCGATTTTCTGTAAGGAAATTTGAACATGTTTTGATAATTATTGGTTAAATTAATTCGAGACAGAACGGATGATTGTTGTTGTTTTTCCATCATAAAAATTGAATCAGTGACAGTGAAGATGATAAACATGAAAATAATAGAATCATATTTAATAGTACTGGTTGTTGAATCTCCTATGTAAATAATTGCGGGACAAAAAATTTAAAACTATTTATCTATAAAAAAAAATTCCGAACAAATGACGGAATCACTTTTGCTATGGTCTTTCTGTAAATGAACAACATTAATCTTAACTGTACACGAAGCATTGGCTTTATTTTGATTCTATTTATTAATTTTGTTTTTTTTTTTTGTAATTTGCATGCAAAACACGATGTAAAGGTGGTGTACATGGCAATGTCTGTATAGTTTATTTTATACTTTATTCCTTGTATACCGCTTAAAACATCATTAGTTTCCATTGTATTGTAATAATTATCGGTTTTTTAGTGCGTTGAACGCCTCATCCTGGCGCCAATTTGGGGTCACGAAATGCCTTACTATCAAAAATAATAATAATAATACAAATGAAAAAAAATGTGTAAAAATGTACCGTTTAAGTCTTTAAATCTAGTCAGCACTAGTCAATCAAATATTTCATTTTTCTACACAAATTTATTATTTTGTTGATTTTTATTTATCATCTGTTTAGTTAGAGCTTCACCGAAAATTGAACGAAATACTCCTGGGGGTTTGGGCTGTTGGCTTTGAAAAAAATTTATTTTATTAGGAAAACCACAACTAAATTAACAATCAAATCAATAAATTTTGTAAAAAAAAAAACAAAAACCATCGCCACAGCCACCACTAATTGTGTGTTTACATACAAACAAACAAAAAAAAAATGGAAAATAGTAATAATACTAATAATGATAATAATTATGATTCCAATAATGTTTTGCACGATGTTGCACTTTTACTCTAATTTGTCAGATTGTCCGGGGGTTGTATTAATATCGTAGATATATCAGAATCGAATGATGCTAAAAATCCAGTCTGTTATGTATTTGTATAAAATAAAACAAACAAAACTAATAAGTTTCTTCACAACCCATCGATCGATCACCACCACCCAAAAAGAAAAAAATAATAATAAACAATTTAGTGCAATAGTGAAAAAGAAAAAAAACGTGTAAAAATGGCAATATCATATCCCATCAGAGTGTATATCGTGAATTATGTCACGAATTTACACACGATTCTGTAGAATAAATAGCGTTGATTAAAGAAATATTGAAAATAGAAGATATTGTTTTATTTCAATTCATTTTTTATAAATCTACATATAGACTAATTGAAAAGGGAAATGATACGATCGGTGGGCTGTTTGTTTGGAGAAAAGCCCACATTTTCCCACTTTTCTTCATCTAATATTTATTGTAATTATTATAGTATTATTAAGAAATTTGTAATTACAATTTATTTCAAATAATTGAATTTTTGTACAATTATAATGAAGTTCAAATCAGGTTGTGCTAAAATATTAAATTATTCTGTAAACGCAATCAAGACAATTTTCTATTATTAACAATTCTTTTATTATTATAATAGTTGTTTTTATCTTGTTTGTCAAATAATTTCCTCAAAGCATCTGATATTCCAAAAGTCAGCTATTAATTCGGAAAATCTACGCAATAGAATTTACTTTAGTTATCTCGAATCTAATAATAATTCAAGAATAGAGAAAAACAAATGAATTAGTACCGGTATTTTTTTTTGTCTAATGGGTGTTATGAGTAATGAGAAAATCACTCCACCTATCGCATCCACCAAATTTCTAATACGTACATCACTCATTATGCATAGTCGCTGATTTTGTCGATTTGATTGAGGATTTTAGCGAAAATATTTGATTCATTTTGAATAATTTCGGTGTAAAACTCTTCGGAAATCTGGGTCATCGAATACGTATTGAATTATTATAATTATCTTGGATGATTAGTGTGGATTGTTTAATTAACGATATCGGATCTGTTTGATTGAATGGTAAAAATATTATTGAAAATAATAGTGATTGTTGTTGAGTGAATAAATAATAATAATAATAATAATAATGTTAATAAAATTGGATCAAATGATAATTGTGATTGTTTCGATTGGATTCGATTGCCGTCTCTAAATAGTTGGTCGTTAGTGGCAATCGATTAGATAGTCGTTGTAGTTGTTGGCGTCGGCGTCGGCGTCACATGCGCGTTTACTATCGTCGAATATCGGCGTCTATCGAGTCCATCCCAGGCGTTTACCCCGCATCAACAACCAACTGCAGTGGTTTAGCTTCAAAGAGCAGCCTGCATGGAGGTAGAATATAACCGAAATAGTATCGCGTAATAATAATAAAATATCGAATTAGTTGAATAACGATTAACTGTGTGTTTAAAGTTATGATAAACAGTTGTGATATAATTGTGGTGGTGGAGAAGATATTGTATCGGCGACATCGTCGTAAAATAATAACGATCCAACCTGACATACTGTCGACGAAAGTGGCAGCTGTCAGGATGATGATGACGGCACGCGAGTGAGGTCCATAGACGAATCGACAACAACGACAACAACAACAACAATAACAACGTTTTATCTGTGCGAACATTCCGCCGCATAGTATGGCCTCGGTCGCCGCTTGGCTGCCATTTGCCCGGGCGGCGGCCATCGGATGGGTGCCTATTGCCACGCACCCATTACCGCCGCCACCAATTCCAAAAGATCGACGAAAGGCAGACGATGAAAAATTATTAATAAACGTATCGGGACGACGTTTCGAAACATGGAGGAATACATTAGAAAAATATCCAGATACATTATTAGGTTCAAATGAACGTGAATTCTTCTATGATGAAGAATGTAAAGAATATTTTTTTGATCGTGATCCGGACATATTCCGACATATACTCAATTATTACCGTACTGGTAAATTACATTATCCGAAACATGAATGTTTAACTAGTTATGATGAGGAATTAGCTTTTTTTGGCATACTTCCGGACGTTATTGGTGATTGTTGTTATGAAGATTATCGTGATCGTAAACGGGAAAATGCTGAACGTCTAATGGATGATAAATTATCGGAAAATGGTGATCAAAATCTACAACAATTAACAAATATACGACAGAAAATGTGGCGGGCATTTGAAAATCCCCATACATCAACGGCGGCATTAGTATTTTATTATGTGACAGGTTTTTTTATTGCTGTATCAGTAATGGCGAATGTTGTTGAAACAGTACCGTGTGGTAGTCGGCCAGGACGTGCTGGTTCACTTCCATGCGGTGAACGTTATAAAATTGTATTTTTTTGCTTAGATACAGCATGTGTTATGATATTTACAGCTGAATATTTATTAAGAATGTTCGCTGCACCAAATCGATATAAATTTGTAAGATCCGTTATGAGCATTATTGATGTTGTTGCTATATTACCATATTATATTGGTTTGGGTATTACTGACAACGATGATGTTTCTGGAGCTTTTGTTACATTACGAGTCTTCCGTGTTTTCAGAATATTTAAATTTTCACGACATTCACAAGGACTACGTATACTTGGTTATACATTAAAATCGTGCGCTTCCGAACTTGGCTTTCTCGTATTCTCATTAGCAATGGCTATTATCATTTTTGCTACTGTTATGTTCTATGCTGAGAAAAATGTTGGAAAAACAAATTTCACATCTATTCCAGCCGCTTTTTGGTATACAATTGTAACAATGACCACATTAGGGTAAAATTATCACAAATATTAAATTATAAATAAATAATTATATAAAATTTTCGAATACTCGTAGATATGGTGATATGGTACCGGCGACTATAGCTGGAAAAATTGTTGGAGGCGTTTGTTCACTTAGCGGTGTACTAGTAATTGCTCTACCTGTACCTGTAATCGTATCAAATTTCAGCCGAATCTACCACCAAAATCAAAGAGCGGATAAACGTAAAGCACAAAGGGTATACTATTTTCAATTATTATTACCAATATTGTTCGATTTTAATTAATTTCATTTATTTAATACAATTTTTCTCCCTACAAAATAATAAAACAGAAAGCAAGATTGGCGCGTATTCGTATAGCCAAAGCTTCATCCGGTGCGGCATTTGTTAGTAAAAAGAAAGCAGCCGAAGCACGTTTAGCCGCTCAAGAATCCGGCATAGAATTAGACGATAATTATAGAGAAGAGGATATATTCGAATTACAACATCATCATTTATTGAGATGTTTGGAAAAGACAACAGATCGTGAATTTGTTGAATTAGAAGTACCTTATAATGGACATCCGAAACGTCCTGGTTCACCATCACCAATGGCCAGTCCAGCTCATTCAGCTGTTTCTATTGGTTTTATACAATCATGTTGTGGACGTTGTTGTCCACGACGTTATCAACAAGCATGCGGTAAATATATGCCAGCAGCATCGGCTGCCCAATCAAATCAAACTAGTGGTGGTATGGATGGTACTTATCTTGTTGAGGCGTCTTTTTAGATGGACAACACACATATCAACACCACAAAAAAAAAAAAAACAACTTCATCGCCTATTGCGATAAGCATGTTCTTCTCTATTCTCGTTTCCCAAACATCGATTTCATTGTGTTGACATGTGTAGTGTAAATTTTGTGATATATTAGAATTATTAAATTAATTGAAAAATGACTATTGATCTATTAATAAATAATAATAATTAATAATAATAATAATTAATTATAATAATAATAATAATAACAATAATAATAGTTAATATTCAAAATAAAATCGACTTGAATCTACACTCGTTTTGTAGACTTATTATATAAATACTTATACATACACATACATACAATATACATAGCATATAAATAATGTAACTATAGTAATATTAAAACCAATTGTATTTCAGTAAACAAAATAATTTTTTGTTTTGTTTCTTTTTGACGCAAATTTTAGCCAATGCTTTTCATACATTCCTTTGACTAAACCTGAAAATTCAGCTATTTCTAGTGATTCTTTAAATGTTCTCCTATCTCGCTAAATAAATTTATAATCGAGATAAATTCATTAAAAGAATAATTAAAAATTAGACAAAAATCAACATGTAAATGGTGGCTATTAGTCGATAATTGCAGACAATTTATATCTAAATGTATAGTTTAATCATGGGCCAGAAATTTCAAATTAGTTATTGAATAAAAATTTACTTCATAATTATTAGAAAAAAGAACGTTAATTACCTATAAATAAACAATTGAATGAATAAATAATTAGTTGATTATATAAAAATTATAAAAAGTAGTTGTTGTAAAATTTCAAATTATTATTGATATTGAGAGAATTTTACGAAAGTTTTCTTTAATTGTTTTCTCTAATCTCTTTAAAGATATTTTCATTTTCGAAATTATCGTAAAAAAAAATTAAATAAAATTTTCCACAATCATTGAATTTGTTTTATTACGATAAATCCCCGTTTCTAGCGAATTATCATCAATATTACTAACATATTTAAAATATATTTCGAAATTATTGGCAGATATTTATCGTTAGTCAAAACCACAGGTGTGGCTACTTTTCCTCTCAATGGATGTAAACGATGAAATAAAACATCAAAACAAAAGCTACAAATCTAAATACAAAAATTGTTTATGTACATTGAAATTTGATACATTTCAAATATTCAAAGCTCTGCTTCTTCTCAAATTTACGTGGCTGTTAACAATTACAATTATACCTCAAAATTTCAACAGAATAAATTTCTAATATTGACACAATATTGAGACTAGTATCGTTTATTTTTGGCAAATAGTCGTGTCGTAGCTGAATATAATAAAATCTCGATTACCATTAGTGAAAATATACGGAATCTGAGTTATTTTTAGTTAAATTTAATCTAGTCTTCAGGTAGGTGTAATATTTATACACCCGTAACATTGGCGTAGATCATAACATCAACGAAAATGTTTATTATGGTAGCTTAATCATCGAAACAAAATTACAGTTTTTATTAAGCTATTTTCGAAATATTCTCAGACATATTTACCTATTTGCCGCCCATAAAAATTTTGAACATCCAGACTTCATTCAAATTTATTTATTTATTAGAAAAAATAAATGTTTAGAATATGAAAATTCCTCTATGAAAAATAGAAGCGAGATTTTAATTTGATTTAAATAAAGCTGCTTTAATTATATCAAGCAACATCGAAATAAGGAAATTAAAAAACAGTACCGGAAGTTCGGCGACCTTCTCGTTTCTCTTCTACAAAACCATAAATTTACAGTGAATCTAAAATCTAAAGCTTTAACGAACTATTTCATTGATAATTATTTTGTCTAATCGATCAATTTCCTCGAATAAAGCCAAGTTTAAATTGGTCGCTAATTTATAATTTCGTTTTATTTATATTTTGACCGCAACAATTTATTTTCATTATTCACTGTAATATATCAACTAAGAGTGGCATTAAAACCATCAAAATCGTCGATTTAACATCGATTATTCTTTAATTTTACTGTATTAATTGTTTTTCATCTATTTAAATTGTGCGCCGTTTTGGTAACATCTATCGACATCTGTGTTTTTTCTTCGGTACTAATTCTGAAAATTGACCGGCGGACATTTGGTAACATTTTTCTGCTCAATATTTTTATTATTACCAAAAAAATTACATCATTTTTTATTGTGGTAAAAAAATTATCAAATTCATTAACAAATCAAGAAGAAAATCAAATAATAGTTTAGTATTCATTGAAGAGACGTAAATTTTTTACGTGAATATGACAGCAAAACAAGAAATACCACGTGTTCCGGAGAATATCAATTTTCCGGAACAAGAAGAGGTTATATTGAAATATTGGAATGATATTGATGCATTTCGTACATGTTTGAAACAATCACAAGGTAGACCAAGGTAATATTAAAAATATATAAATTCATTTTTGTATAATAATATTGTATTTATTGAAGATTTTCATTTTATGATGGACCACCATTTGCTACCGGTTTACCTCATTATGGTCATATATTAGCTGGTACAATAAAAGATGTTGTTACTCGATATGCTCATCAACAAGGTTTTTATGTTGAACGACGTTTCGGATGGGATTGTCACGGTTTACCTGTTGAATTTGAAATTGATAAAACTTTAAATATAAAAGGACCGGAAGATGTCATGAAAATGGGCATTGATAAGTATAATGCTGAATGTAGAAAGATTGTATCGAGATATTCTAAAGAATGGGAGATCATAATATCACGTATCGGACGATGGATTGGTTAGTTTCGAATATTTGTTTTTTTTGTCAAATATAATCGGTGAATTTCTTGTAGATTTTAAAAATGATTACAAAACTTTATATCCTTCATTTATGGAGTCTATTTGGTGGGTTTTCAAACAATTATATGTTAAAGGCCTTGTTTATCAAGGTAATAAAGTGATGCCGTATTCTACAGCATGTAATACACCATTATCAAATTTTGAATCTGGTCAAAATTATAAAGATGTGGTTGATCCAGCAATTACAGTTAGTTTACCACTATTAGACGATAAAGATGGTGCTTCATTATTAGTTTGGACGACAACACCTTGGACATTACCAAGTAATATGGCAGCATGTGTCCATCCATCATTGATTTATGTCAGATTTGAGCAAATATCTACTGGAAAAATTTACATAATGATGGAGGCACGACTTGAGTCAATTTTTCCTGGTGATTATAAAATAATCGAAAAATATCCAGGAATAAAATTGAAAGGTTTACATTATGTACCACCATTTCCATATTTCAAGCAATATAAAGACAAAGCTTTTCGAGTATTAGTTGATGAATATGTAACATCTGAATCTGGTACTGGTATTGTACATCAGGCACCATATTTCGGTGAAGACGATAATAGAGTATGTTTAGCAGCTGGTGTGATTACAAAAGATCAAGAACCAATATGTCCAATTGATGCTAGTGGACGTTTCTTACCGCCAGTCACCGATTTTGAAAATTTATATGTTAAAGATGCCGATAAACAAATAATATCATATTTGAAAAATTCACAACGATTAGTACATCAGACACAAATAAAACATAGTTATCCATTTTGTTGGAGATCAGATACACCATTATTATATCGTGCTATACCATCATGGTTTGTACGTGTTGAACATATGACAAAAGAATTAGAAAAAGTAACATCAGAAACTTATTGGGTGCCGGATTTTGTTAAAGATAAACGTTTTGGTAATTGGTTGAAAGAAGCACGTGATTGGGCAATTAGTCGTAATCGTTATTGGGGTACACCAATACCAATATGGATGTCGGCAAATGGTGAAGAAATTGTATGTGTTGGTAGTATTAAAGAACTTGAACAATTAACTGGACAAAAAATTGTTGATTTACATCGTGAAAGTATCGATCACTTGGAAATACCATCAAAAATTCCTGGTAATCCACCATTAAAACGTATCACTGAAGTATTCGATTGCTGGTTTGAATCTGGTTCTA
>JAZBGZ010000978.1:2113-21355 GCA_037414795.1 Stenodera caucasica | reverse complement strand
TATAATCCCCTCCCTCCCCTCTACTCTACTCTAGTATTGATATCAATATTTCCGAGGCCACGCCCATTATACCACAGCCGTCGCGATCAGTCGTTTCATGTCAGTTTAACTCGACCGATGTTGAAATCGACTGTCTACTTTGATCTGTTTTGGTTATCAATTACATAGATCTTCGTTTGTTTATTTTTTATTTGTTTTCGTTTATTTTTTTAATCCACCGCTCACTTGATTTCCCACTTCTATTATCATTATTATTATTATTATTATTATTTATGATTCTATATAGTTGGCAGTGATAACGACTAGTGTTTCTTTATTTATTTACAATTATGGATGATTTCTTTTGTTTTATTCGCACAGTTATAAATAAACAAAAAACTATAACGACAGAAACAATTGTTTTGATTAGATAGATAGCTAAGATGGATGGATAGAGATAGAGATGGGATTCGTGTTGGAATGTTACAATAATAGTGGTGGCGGTAACAGCGGCGGCGGCAACAATGGTAATAAACAAGTCAAAACTAATGTATCATTATTGTTGGTGATTTGCGATTTCTTCATTATATTCAATCACGTAGCCATTTTATCGATGATGATAAAAATAATGATAAAAATTTGTTTTTTTTTTGTTATAAATTTCATAAATCACTAGATTTGATTTAACTGAAAGTTGGCGCAAACTCACCCCCGACGCTATAATAGAGACAGATAAACGTTGCGACGCTTTTAGATCGTCAGTTGTTTACCAGACATGGCCTACTATCTATCGTTGTGTATAATTCGATTGTTTCGTAAGTAAATCAGATTTTAGATCAAATAAAAATGAGAAAAAAAAATCGATTTTCTCCAAAACAAATTAACTAATTGATTAATCAAAAAATATAAAACTACCCCTATTTTTTTTTTCTTGTACAATTAATAGTAATTCATTCATTATAGAAATTTACCGGTTTTTATTTGTATTGTTGGATATTTTATTAGGTATAATAGGACCGGAAACAGATGTTTAACGAAAAATCGATTTTTTCGAATAAATTATAGTAGGCGACTAAGACAAAAAAAAAAAAAAACAAATTCATAGCCACCTCTAATTTTAATTAATTCGAATTAAATCGAATTGCGTGTTTTCCACACAATAATTGTAAACATTTAGCTTATCTAGATCGTGTGAAATCAAGTGTGCTATGAATTCTGTTATATACATACATACATATAATAATTCAATTGTTTTCCATTTATTATTCGTTTTTAATTCCAGATTTTCGATTTATATAATAATAATAATAATAGTATAGAGAGAGAGTGAGTGGAGATGCGTCATTTTGACGGATTTTAGGGGAGAGTTTTCTCTCGTCGATCGAGTCAAAAGTGGTGGTGTTATTCGCGTCTGTTTCAATGTTGAGGGTAGTTGGGATGGTGGCGGCGCCGGAAACGGCCGCCACATTACATAAAACAATTGAACAATCATCGTATTATCCCGATAATAATAATAATAATAATAATATTAATAATAATAATGATAATAATAATGTATTGTGTATGAAGAAGTTGGTAGAGGTTGGTGTTAGAAAAACCTCTGTGTAACGCCTTTATAGGCATAACCTTCTAACTCCGGCCCACTTGGACGTGTGAAAAGTGGGGGGAAAATGTCGCCATCGGATTGGCCAAAGCGCCAGAGCTGACACCCGTATCGACCAATAGTAGAACGCCCCCGTCATTAACACAGTATAGTGTCGAATCTGCGGCCTTTCTGCTATAGTCGTCTCGTGTACTCATAACGGGAAGGAGGTGTTGTTTTTGACACTCCCTGAGACACCTTTTTACTTAACTAAACTAAACTAAAAGTACAATAAGGAAAATATTACTTTAAAATTTGGTAATAATTTTATTAAAGAAAATTAACAAATAATATACGCGATAAGTGCACGTTAATAATTTAGAGTGTTGAAATAATTTTTGTTTGTTTTTTAGTAAATTGTAGCGTCCCGACGCTCGATAATGTTCGAATCGGTTAAAATTCGAATCAATTCGTAAATCTAGTGACGACTTTAATCAAGTGTTTTTTTTTTTTTGTATTTGTTTCAATTTAAGAGAACAAGGTGATTTTGTATTGTTTCGAAACAAAAAAAACAGGGTGATTTTGTGTTGTTTTTTTTGTTTACGTTATTATTAAATTTTTTTGGTGTTAGTGCAATAAAGCCGGGGAATCTGTCTAAGATTCTGCCGCCCCAGCCGCCCCCAGATGCGTTTCGATACGTCAATAGACTGCCCTTTGGACATTACAACAACAACAACAACAACAACAAAAAAAATTGCCGGTACAATGGCGTATCATCCATTTTTACAATTACCAAGACAGACCGATTTTAGTGTTAGTTCATTATTAACAGCTGCTACAACAAATAATAATCAAACAACAAATGCAGCAACAGCATCACCACCAACACCATCGAATTTTTTCCCATTGGCGGCATTTGGGGCGGCTCAAAATCATCCACATGGTTGTTATCCAGGTACATTAATACCAAAATTACAACATCCACATACACATCATACATTAAGTGGTCATCCATATACAACGGCGGAGGATGTTGTTTTGGCGGCGGCAGTGGCGGCACATAATCATCATCCGGGTATGGTACGTCCATTACGTGCAATACAACCAGAAGAAGATGGTGTTGTTGATGATCCAAAAGTGACATTAGAAGGGAAAGATTTATGGGAGAAATTCCATAAATTGGGTACGGAAATGGTTATAACGAAAAGCGGAAGGTGAGTCTCTAACTAAAACTGAACATAACCTCTATTTTGTGATAAAAAATAATTAACCGACGGTATAGAAATGATGCGATAATTACGCAGAAAATTCGATCGGATTTTAAAAAAAATAATAATTTATCAATAAAGATAACAATTCCAAGAATAATTAATATCTAGTACGATTATTCCAATAATAATTGCGAAAAAATCTTGAAATCTAGTCGACATTGTTATAAATAAAGATAGGTTATAATGAATGTCAAAAAAAAGAACAAGAGAAATCGCGCCGACGGTTAACTAGATTATTGTTGACATTATTATGACTTAAATCAAAACTTAAAACAACAATACGATTATAATTGACATATTTACAATTATTATTATTATTATTATTATTAATGTTAATTAGAGTTATTTTAATTGATGTTGTAATTATTCAATAAATAATAATAATTATTGTTGATTATTTTAATAATATTCGAATTATAAATAATTTTGGCGAAATCGTTCTAATCAACAAAAAAAAAAAAAACAAAACGAATAAAATCTAGAACAAAACAAATGACGCCGATCCGACGGCTTCTAGATTGAACAATAAAAATGTATATCGAAGAAAAACAACCCTTACTATCTATGTATATGAATATATAAAAAACAAAACAATAATAAAAATAAAACGACGACGATAACTCGATTTTCGTCATTTTATGATTTAATCTAAAAAAAAAATGAATCGTTTTTTGAATTAGACAAATTTTATTAATATTTTGTGAATAATTAAAAAACAAAAGCGCCGGAAATGATAAAAATTGGATTTTCCCCGATGATTTTTTTGTTTTCCCTATGTTTATAAAGTAAGTTGATCGAATTTCTAAACCACAAAACCGGATTTTAATTCGAATCATGTTTGTTTATGGTTTTTTTACTCATTTGTTTTATCAGAAAATTGTAGGTGTCTAGATTTAATTAAGTATTTCTAATTTATTTCTATATTTATATATAGAATAAAAAAAAAACAAAAACAAAACAAAAGATGTAATTATAACAATGTCGAATCGGATAAAAAAAAAATATTGATTGAAACAAAAGACTAACGATTGATTTTAGTTAGTAATTGGAGATTATTTGTTATAAAAATTTGGTTTAATAAAATTGTGGAAAAATCGATTACGGTCCTGTATTTGTCTTGTTTCCGGTCTGTACAATTCGCTTGTTCTCTTTATTTATCACTCTTTCTATCTCTCTCTTTTTCTCTTGTTCTCTCTACCATGATCATCAAATACGTAGTGAAACAATTGAATTCCATCGAATTAACTTGTTTAATTAACGAGCTCAATCAGACATTAATGTTCTGGTATCGTTTTGTCTTGTTGGCAATTGCCACCAACATCATCATCATCATCATCATCATCATCATTATAATCATCATTTGTTTTAATAGTGATAATGTTTTTGGGAATTTCTGAGTGAAATCCGGAAATTTCCAATTTTTCAGTGAAGCTTCATTTTTTTGGGGGAAAATTCGTTTTTCTTCTGTTCAAATTAATCAGTTTTTATAATTTTCCTGTGAAATTTCGAACGAATTTCTGATTTTTTAAAATAGTTGTGTCATTTTTGCCAAGATTTTCCACGTTTTTCTATTTAAATTTTAAGTGAAATATTCGGGGTTTTTGTTGGGAAAATTGCAGGCTAATTTTTGGTGCACATTATTCTCGATTTTCAGAAAAATTCTCTTCATTTTATATTTTTCAGCTCGATTTATCGTTGTTGTAGGAAAATCCTGAAATTTTTGTACAGAATTTGATGTTTTTCAGCCAATTTTGTGATTATTCGGTCGTTTTCTTAAATTTGGTCAATTTTCAGATTTTTAATCAAATTTGCAGATTTTTCAGTAAAATTCTATAATTTTCAGTCGTGATTTTTGGCTGATCAAACAAATCTTCAGTTTTCATAAATTTTGGGCGTAATTGAAGAAATTTATCCAGCTAGATTTTCAATCGAAAGCAAAAATCATCAATTTATCGCATTTTTCTGTAATTTCGCAGAAATTCTGCAGCTAAACTTGCAGAATTTCTGAGTAAATTTTAAGATTTCACCACTTATATTATTTTTTGCTTGAAATTCTCATTTTGCGCAAAAAAATTTCACTTTCAGTCGAGATTCATGAATTTTTCAGTCATTTTGCCTTCCAAAACTCTAAAATCTCGAAAGAAATCACCACAACTTCTATTTCCGTTTTTCGGCTGAATCAAAATTTCCGGGAAAACTTAAAACTCCCAATTTTCACCAGCCATTCTTCGAACTCATCATTATTTTGAGCAAAAATATGGCTAAAGGAAACGCAAAATTTGCCTAAAATCCCCAAAATTTTCGACATCAAAACTTCCAAATTTGCTATTATTTTACGGGGAAATACGACAAAGAAAACTCACCCAATTTCCACCGAATTCACCCCAAATTTGATCAAAACTTTCTAACTAGAATGCGACAAGGAAAACTCGCCCAAATTTGACCTTAATGAACTTTCAAATTCCGCCAACAAAACTTTCAAATTTACAACAATTCACGATAGAAAAACTACCCCTAAATTTATCCAAAAAAAATCGAATCGTACACTCAAACAACAACAACAAAAAAAAACGTAATTCAAGTAGAATGTACATAATTTCTAAGGGATTTTTCTAAAGGGAATGTACAACCGTTAGTACAGGGCGTTAATAATTAGGGCTCTCTGTGAAAGTCTCAAGCTCACTCTTACTACTTTGCACCCTATTAAACATACCCTATAATAAAAAAAAAAAAAAAAAGTATATTTCCACCACTATAATATACACGTATGGTATCGAATATACAGCATGTCCCATCAATATTGGACAATTATATCGAATTTGTTTTAAACATAAATTAAAAACAAACGAATTTATTGGCATATCCGGTATATAAGACAATCACGTGATCTACTTACAAGGTTATAAGCCCTTTTTTATTGTATATTATTCCAATTCCTTAGATTATGACGTCATCAATTTACTAGTGGTATAGTAGGGAAATTTGTTTTCGTTGTTTTAGCCTCTTGTTAATTTACAAAGTTTACCACAACAATTATCTACCAACTCAACAACAACAAAAAAACTATAATCACGTGACTATTAATTTTCATGATCGGAGAACATGATGATGATAATGATGATGATGATGATTGAAAAGAGACCGCAACAAAGTCGAGTTTTCACCACATTTACCATATAATCAATTCTGGGTGGTAACTAATTTAAATAAATGCCTCATTGATAAAAAAAACCATCATCCATTTCGATTTCCGTTTTGTTCAAAATTTTTCTTTATTCTACTATACGTCAAAATTATATTATTTTATATCTACATATACAAGTTAGACAAAGATAGATTGAAATTAGGTCCGGATAATTGAGTTTAACACCAATTAGTTTAGTGAAATTTTTTTTTTAACATTTACCGGTTTGTTAAAAACAAAATGAGGTGTGTGTGAATTTGCCCCCTATGTGAAAAAAAAAAAAATTACCTCTCAAATTTTCAAAATTAGACAGATAATCAACGCTGTAGGTCCTTTAGTAAATAAATATGAGAATGGCCCACAAATAAAATAAAAAACAATTGAAGAAAAATGGATGACAAGCATGGATAATTGCCGACCAATTACACTAAACTTTATTGTAGACGATGTTGTTTTTTTTTTTTTGTTTTTTTTTCAAAGCTGTCTTCCTGAAGTGCAGCTTATTTTTCGGCTGTAATACAGGTTTCTGTTTTTTTATTTATTTTTCTTTAGTTGGTAGAATCAATTTACGAGCCATTGTGGCAGATTGGATGTAAATCGTGCTTGTAACTATCAAACTATTTGATGGATCTACCAGTTTTTGGGCCGGTCCAAAAAAAAAACACTTGAATTTGTCGAAAATCGTTCAAATAGTTGGCAAAATTTTGGCCGAAATTTTGAAAGTCGGGCAAAATTTTGCCGTATTGAGAGGACGAAAAACAATTGAGACCAAACAAGTTTTTCCCATAACCAAACGGAAATTACTTATATTTTTTGTTTGTTTTCGTAGAGAGGGGAAGTCGAAAATTACTATATCACATCATTAAACTGTATATCGAAACACCTTATTAAAATCAAGATATATCTTATTGGCTTTGGAAAAGTCAAAGATGACTTGATTCCGAACAGTATTCCTTCAATTAGATAAAGATGGAGTTATATAAATTATAATGTAAGACAATGATAGTTGTATATGTTTAGTTGATCAAATATTAACCAAGATAATCGAATATCATCGAAAAGGTGGTACCATTCACGAGAGATGGGTTTCCTTATGTTTGTTTTTTTTTTTTGCTTTTGTTTTTTATACCTACCACATTATAATCCAATCTTTAACTATATATTTTTGTGAAACAAACCTGCCAGCTATAACAACGTTGTTAACTAACGAGTATATCATAATAACCAACGATGAAACAATTGCCAACCATATCAATAATTCATTATGATTTTCATAATAATTTATATTGATAATTTGATTTGGACAACTATACCTACCTCACAGAAAATATGATAAATACTAAATTATACCTTATTGACAAACAGCAATAAGGTTTAAAGTTGATCAAATGAATTTTGTTTATAGTCAAGATGATCGTTAAATTGTAAAACAAAAGGTGTGCGTTAATGGCCGATCTTGGTGTATGTTTTAAAAACCTAACCTATAATTACTTGAAAAGTTCACGTTCTTTTTTTTTTTTTTTTTTGTTTTTAACCACTATAGTATATTTTTTTGGTTAGTTTTTAGCCCAACTCATGTTTATGTTTATTTGTTTATTTACTGAAAAATATATAGTTGGCCATATCTTTATCTATCATTTGTTTTTTTTTCTTTATAGTCTAGCAATTGGCTATCTAGTTAGATTGATGACGTCATCATCCAATGTGTGGTCTTCGAATTATTATGACAGGTGGTCTCATCATCTGTCAACACACGATCGGTTACTATCGTAAATCATCGTTTCGATTCCGATTTAATTAATGGATAAATACAAAACATATATAACCTTAAAATTTGCAAAATATAGGAAATATTCTTTTGTTTATTTGGCGACAATAATAACGGAATATTTCAATCTACCCTTATTTGTTGTTTGAGACCAAAAAGAAAGGAATTTAACCCTCCACCCTTATATTCATATTCCCTTTTTTATTATTATTTCAATAATTTTATGAATGTTGTCTTGGTTTCACAATCAAAACGGATATTTTTCTCTCCGGTTTCGTTCAATTGTTTTGAAGGAATGTTGGAATTATTATCAAAAAAAAAAAAAGTTGATGATGATGATTTATCATCGAAAAAAAAAATGAATAATAATAATAATAATGATCTGATCATCGACCTGAGGATTTACAAGATAATTGGGACAATTTTCTCACCCCAACCATATAATTATACCATCAAGATCCAGTTAACTAGGCCTTGACGAGACTTAAATCAGTGTGAAAACAAGAGAATGTGTTAGGTGTTCATTTGTTTTCGTTTTTTTTTGTTGTTGTTCCTAAACCTACTTGATTGTTGTTATTAAATTGTTTACAAGTCAAGATTTTCAATTGACGTGACTATATTTTTTTTTGATTGATGCGATTCTTCGGGTCAGTTAATTTGCAGATTTTTTGAAGAGTCTGCAATTTTTGTAAAATTCCCACAATTTCGACCAGTTTACAAATGCAAATTGTGTTTATAGCTGGTCAAAAAAAAAAAACGAGTTTTTGTAGTTTCTGCAATTTTTCACAGTAGGCTAAAATTTTGCAGATTTCCCACAGTTTGGTCAAAATTTCGACAAGTTCACAAATCGGTATCTACAACTGTCGTTACTATTTTTGATTGATGCAATTTTTGGCCGGTCAAAATTACAGAGTTTGTGAAGAATCTGCAATTTTTGCAGATTTTCCACAGTTTGGCCAAAATTTTGACGAGTTTACAAGGCTAAATTCTGATTGATTGCACGTTTAGTTTGTCGAGAAAACCGAATTTCGGAGGTTTCTGCAATTTTTTCGCAGATTTCTCACAGTTTGGCCAGCTTACTAATCATAAATTTTCAACTGATTTCTATGATTTTCGGCTAACCAGAACAAGATTTTTAAGAATCTGCAAAATTGCAGATTTTCTACAGTTTGGCCAAAATTTTGACGAGTTCACAAGGCTAAGTTGCGATTGATTTCACGTTTAGTTTAGCGAAAAAACCGTATTTCGGAGGTTTCTGCAATTTTTCGCAGTCGGGCCAAAATTTTGCTCAGAACTGCAATTTTTTGCAGATTTCTCACAGTTTGGCCAGCTCACTAATCATAAATTTCCAACCGATTTCTGTGATTTTCGGCAGACCAGAACAAGCTTTTTGAAGAGTCTGCAATTTTGCAGATTCTTCACAGTTTGGCTTACAAGTGAAGTTTCTTCAATTGAAGCCAAAATGTTGGCCATTCCGCAGAATTTTGACCTTCCTACCGGTTGTCAGCGTTCACACCGACAACCCCCTTCAGTCATCTGTCAATATAGGGGTTGATTTGCCAAATCCAAAAATGGCCAAAATTACAATAAATCGTAATAGAGAGGGATGTTAAACAATAAATCTGATCCTGATAGAAATTTACCGAATTTTGTTTAAATATTTTCGACCATGAGAGGGTGAAAAAAAATTAAAATAAAAATAAACAACCCCCTATTATTCATGGCTATAACGATGACATCTCCATCATCAAAACAGATAGTGTTGGACATGCAACAAATTGATGTATAGTAGATATTTTTGTTCGAGAGTAATTTTCATCCCCCAACCCCTATTAATCTAGTATAACGCCCATTTTTTTTTTATAGTTTTTTCCCAAATTTAATATAGTCATTATAGTGACGGATTCACATCTCACAATTACAACTCCATAATTAATTAATTTAAAATTGATGATTACAAAACAAAAAAAAAATAAATAATAGGGGTAGATTGGAAATGTTGAGCTTTTGCGTGTATTACACTTGTAAATTCTTGATAAACAACGAAAAATGTGTAGAATAGATGGGGAAAAATTGATAATTTTCTACTACAATAGGATATAGAGGGTTGAAAATATAGAAGGGATGGTGATTTTTCCAAGTGGTTTAAAATAAAGACGAAACTTTTCCGGATAATTAATTATGAAACGATTAATCAATAATTAAACCGAGTTGCCAACTCTAATTATTTAAAACAGTCGACAATCATGCCATATAATTACAACCGATATTTCAACCCTTAAATTTTTTTCCTATTCCTATCTTAAGTGGTGACGTGTCCAATATACTATGGTCACTTTTGAAAATTTTCACTCCCCAATAGGGAGAAATTGGCCTTAAGTATATCGATGTATTATATGGGGGGGAGGGGGGCACTTTGCAGCTAAACCACCCCCCACTTGAATGGGCCATGGAGCGTGCTGGATCTTGATGGTACTCAACAAAACTCCATCTCGCACACACAACTTCTCTCTTCTAAAAGGGATGCGTTGACGCGTTCGACCGTACATAAAACACAAGGGATGAAGAAATCCAACAGGGAGAACAGGGGAGTTAGTACGATAAAGTGATAGAGAGGGTGGAAACATTGACGTGAGCGCGGGGTGGGGTGGGGGTGGGGAAGGGGGGTAGATCACTACTACGGAGATGATTACGAAACCGCCTCAACCGATTCTCGCTTAGAAATTTCCCTAAGGTAGAATAAAATACCGAAAGAGAAAGATGAAAATAGTAAAAGAGAAAGATAGAAAGGGAGTTTTTAACCGGAAATTGACGGAAATTGATGTGGAATTATGTAAAATGAATGGTTATATATTTGAAGTGGTCACTTTATTAATCATAACTATCATGATAAATAACAAGTGATCATTTAGAGAAGAAAAAAAAATATTACATTCAACTGTCATTTGAATTATCAATATCGGAATTGAGGTTATGTCATTTGAAATGGTGATAATTTGCGCCGATTAAATTGTACAACAATACTCATTATCTAATATAGATGGATATTTTTGTTGCTCAATTTTAGAGGTTAAGTAATTGAAAATGGCGTCAATTCACACAATCGACTCTAACCTCAATTCACACGAATATTACAAATATTATTGAATTCGATATAATTAAAATTCAATTCAAAATGGCATCAATTCAACTTAAACTATATTTTCGACTATTATTTAACATAATTTGAGGTTATGTGATTCAAAATGTCAGTTCTATTATTATAGTTGAATATTCGAATTGAGGTTATGTGTGAATTAGAGAGGTTCTACTGTATTTCGACCAATTGTAGACAATTCGATTTATCGTCTTGTTGACGATAATTAAGCTCAGTTCACACCTAATGCGAAACAAAAAAAAAACGGATTTACAGGAAATTCGATAAAAGAGTAAAAAGTTAACTAGATTTTAACCGGCAGATATCGTAGCAGGCTTATTTTTTTTTTTTTTTTTGAAAAAAAAAACAAAAGAACGTGAACATATACAACGATGAGAGAACTATAATTTTGCATGTATGACGTGATGGATGTGCTGTAATTGCTAATGATTGTTGGCGCCATTTTGAATCATAACCTAATAAATTTTCCTCTCATCACCACCATTATTATTATTATTATTATTATTTAATGATTAATAAATAATAATCATCGATATTTCGATATGTCATCATTATTATTATTATTATTGTGATGATGATGATGATGATCATCATCATCATTTTAGGGATAAATGATCACGGTATTAACGACAGCTGTCCTATGATCTATTTTGTAAACAACCCCTCGACTATAAACCTAAATAAGGGTCGTATATTTATTTCAACTATACACACACACACACTATAGTAGAGATGGGCTGCAATAATAAATTCCCATCTAGTATAAACTATGGTCAAAAATAATAATAATAAAAAAAACAAAACAACTATTGGAGAAGACGAACAAGGAAATTATAAATTCAGGCGCCGGTTTTTAATAATTTTTGACGAGCTTTTTAAAGAATGAACGACATAAAAACATAAAAAATCGGGTTGTATATATTCCCCTCTTTCCCCCACCCCTATATATATATATATACATATATATATCTTTCTCGTTTATTCCGTTTTGGCCCACCTTTTACCACCCGCTGTGTAACCGACTGACGGGCGCCACTGGCACTTACGCGCTCCTCTGAACAAATACCGGACACCCGTAATATAGACCCAAATCATATAACTATCTCACTCTTATTATATTATTGTTAATATAAGTTACTAAATGTAATAGACAAAGATGGATTGATTATGGGTTACCTGATGGTAGAATTTTTGAGATATGATTTATGGTTATTTTCAAGATTAGGCAGAAAATTTATGGAAAAATCATCAATTTCATGGAAATAATGGGTGTTAATTTTGGAAAAATTGATGAAAACTCTTTTAGACTTAATTATGTTTTTATGGATAGTTTTGGGGAGGCTTTGGTGTAGGGTAGAAATTTTGGGAATTGTAAAATTCTTTCAATTTCATTTAGATGAAACATTGAACTATCGTTGCGTGTTGTTTGGTTTTTGTTTTTTTTTTTTTTTTTGGACTTCGTGGTTGTTACGTCTTGTTTAGGCGCCTGCTAGATAGACACCCTAGAATTATATTGTAAGATAGCTTTAGGCGTAGACCTGTCGTAGCCTCCCATTATCCTACTGATTGTATTGTGATACCTACACCATGTATTTCTTTTGTTTTTTTCGTCCTCTTCTTCTTCTTCTTCTTCGTTGTTCTTCTTGATCGTTCTTCTTTTGTTTTATTATATGGCCTATCATCGGGTTTTTCTCGAAAAATAATATATGTTTTTGTAAATACTATGTTGGTGGCATATTCACCAGTAAATGTCTACAACTATAAGTTGATTTATTGACCGGATCGGTTTTTGATAAATCTTTTGCTTTATAAAAACAAAAACGACAAAAAAAAAAAACAACAAGAGAAATAATAGCATTACAATAATAATATGAAGAATAACAAGAGAGAGATTTGAATAAAATATGACTTTAATCGAGCAAAAAAAACAATAGAAAAATTTACAAAACTACCCACACAATATTATAGAATTGAAAGTAGTTTGGAATTCGGCCGTTTGGTCATGTCTAAACGTGCTTAGAACTTTTCCGAAACATGTGAAAACTTCAAATTAGGATTGTTTTATCGAAATCATGATTTTGGGTAGGGTAGGGAGTTAGAAGTATCATTTGCCAAAATTTTGACTAAATCCGAATTTACATCGAGTTAAAAAAACTTGTGAAATCTTGATGTTTTTGGACAATTTTTCGATTGGGACACGTATTTATTTAGATTGAGACAATTTAGAGCTAAATTTGTTGAGGGGTTGGCCGTTTAGGCATGTCCAAAGGGGCCTAAAAGTTTCAGCAACAACTCCTTAGCTTCGATTAGGGGTTATTAAATCGAAATTTTGCTTTTGGGTGAGGTAGGGAGCTCGAAGTATTGCTCGCTAAAATTTTGACTGAACCCAAAATTTATATAGAGTCACAAAAATGAGCCAATTTTTCGATTTAGGTACGTGTGTATTTTAATTGAGACACTTTTGACGTTTTTGTATAAAATTTTTGTGAAAGTTCGGCCCTTTGGCCACGTCCAAAAATGCCCAAATCTTTCCCCAATAATTTTATAGTTTCGAATTAAGGTTGTTTGATCCAAATTTGGCTTTTGGCTGGGGTAAGGAGCCGAAAATATCGTTTGTCAAAATTTTGAACTACTAAAAAATATACCTAAATTTACAAAATTTTGATATTTTGTGCTTCGAACATGCATTTATTTTAGAAGAGGCGTAAATTTCTTGTAACTTCAGAAATATTCTGATTTTTGTACAGTTTTGGGCTTTATAGGGAGTCATGTTTTTCTCAAATAATCCGTAAAAATTGGGCTTTGACGCCGCCACGTCTTCAACTCGATTGCGATTGGCTTGAAAATAGCCCAAAATTTGAATCAAAATCAGAAGCGAATTAGATGGATTTTGCGTGTATTGTGAGCCCAAATTTTGACTTGCTCAGTTTTTTGCGAAGTTATCGAAATTTTTCGATTTTGATGCCTCCCTACCTATGCCAAAAGGGCTAAACATCAAGTTTATTGTGTAAAATTTTTGATTTTCCAGACAAATGTTTCCACAGATGAAATTTCGTGTATCTGGATTGGATTTGAAAGCCAAATATATTTTATTATTGGATATTGTTGCAGCCGACGATTATCGTTATAAATTCCATAACAGGTGATTAGAATTTAGACCGAAATACGAATCTAATTTTTTTTTTTTTTGCTTCTAAAAAATGTTTCAGGCGTATGTTTCCTGCCTTCAAAGTACGCGTTTCGGGCTTAGACAAAAAATCAAAATATATCCTTCTAATGGACATCGTCGCCGCTGATGATTGTAGATATAAATTCCATAACAGGTTAGAAAAATACTACTCAAAATAAAGCTTCTTATCAAAAAAAAAAACAAAAATCCAAACAAACAAACAACTGTTTTTGTTTTTGACAGACTGTGATAATGTGTCGGGACTTGAATCCAAATTTCGACGCCATTTTCCTTCTGTTCAATACGAAATTTTTCTCGACTACCCCCCCTCCCCCACCCTTCTTTTTAAAAAGAAAAAAATTAATTCGGGTGTTTGTTTTATTGAATTTTGTTAGAAATCGATCAGAGCCCCAATTAGCCCAAAAATTTTTTGGAAATCAAGCCGGAAAAACAGATGCCCGAATTTTGTGTTTTTTGAAAGGCACGAAGCATGCGTAAATTTGTAATTTTATTTCAAAAAAAAAGCAAAATAAACTGTAGTTGAAGGAAATAACAGAAATGATTGTGAATTAAGAATATTTCCAGATTTGATCCAGATTTTTATTGTTTTGAGTTTTTGTTATTTCTTTTTGTTTATTATTATTATTATTTATTGATGCATGATTTGTTTGTTTTTGAATCGTATTTGGTGTGTTGATCGAAACAATTTTGGACCATTTTCCAGTCGATGGATGGTTGCCGGAAAGGCCGATCCAGAAATGCCCAAAAGGATGTACATCCATCCGGATAGTCCATCAACTGGAGAACAATGGATGCAGAAAGTCGTCTCGTTTCATAAATTGAAATTGACCAACAATATCAGCGATAAACATGGATTTGTGAGTAGTTTTTCTATTTTCTCTTTGGCTTTTGAGCAATTTTAGCCTTTTTTGGCAAATTTAGTGAAATCGTTTTTTGCCCGCCTTTTTTTGCCAAAAAGTTGAAACTACATAAAAATCCATCTTTTATGGACAAAAACTATTCTCCTATTTTGGTCATAATCAAGTTTTTGATTTACACAACTGAACCAAAAATTACCATGTTGAAAAGGCGCGATCCTCGAATAAATCCCAAACGTTATTTTCTTAAAGTTATCCCTTAATTTTGAGCCCAAATCCCCAAATTCTGTTCAAATTAAGCCTTTTTGACTAATAAACGTTAAATTAACGTTATGATCAACGAATGGGCTAAATTTAGCAAAATATTTTTTCGTCCTCAATTTTTGCAACTCGATCCTGTATAGAAATCAAAACTTTTTATGGACAAAAATCGTTATGTTTTTAGTTTGGTCATTCAACTTTTTGGATTTGTACAAAACTCCATATTGTAATATTGTGACCGTGTCGAAAGAAAAACCGTGTTATTTGAGAAACTCCAGAAAATCAAAACCAAATTATTGTTTGTTGTAGGTATTTATTTCGAAAATTGTGGCATTTTCGAAACAAAGCTTGATCCTCAAATTAGTTCCAAACTTAGTTAATTTGACGTTATCGCATAATTGCGTTATTTCTAGCCGAATTTGAAAATTTAAACGTTAAAATAACGTAGTTTTTCATTTGTTTCAAAAATAGAACGAATTCAGCAAAATGTCTTTTTGTCCTCATTTGTTTTTTGATTCAATCCAATAAAAATCTAGCTTTTTTTGGATAAAAATCGTTATGTTTTTGGTTTGGGCAAAAATTTTTCTTTATTTAAGTCATTCAACATTCTAATTTGTACAAAATTCGATTATAATTGAAACAAAAATTACCGTGTTAAAAAAACCGTGTTATCCGAAATTCTAGATATTTGAGGTAGATTTATTTTTTATATTTAAGTTGGCTTTATTTCAAATTGATTTTTGATCAAAATTAAGCAATTTATAGAAAAAGGCGTAATTCTCGAATTGTTTCCAAACTTATTTGCTTTAAAATTAAGTCATAATGGCTCTAATTTCACTCAAATTGAAAATTACGGCAATCTAAACTTTAAATTGACGTTTTTTTTACGACTTGAAACCTCTTTATTAATGAAAATCGATAAAAAACAAAAATTAAAACTTTTTTAATCCACCTTTTTCTTAATCAAAATTTAAACAAAAAACCGTGCAATTCGAGACACCGTGTTATCAAAGACTAATAACGCTGCAATTCTTGGAAATATTGATGAATTCAGGTTGATTAAACTATATTAAAATTGTATTGTCAATGAAATAAGACGTGATCCTCGAATTAATCTCGAACTTTATTTATTTTTAGGTGAAAATCATAAAAATTGTGATTTTCACAACAAATTCTCGATTTATATCGATGAAATTGCAAATTAACGTCTTTAATCACAATTCAATCCAGATTACGTTATTTCAAGACAACCAACGTTAAACTAGCGTGTCTTATAATTAACGTCAATTGAAATAATCACGTTAAATTAAATCAAATCGAATTAATTTAATAATAATCACGTTAAAATCATCAAGATTTATATTTTTAGCTAATTTCAAAGAATTATAAATGTATAAAACGTAATTTTAACGTTGACGTAAAAATTTGTGGTATTTTCAATTAATTATAAACGACCACCTAACGTGTTGAAATCTCAAGAAAATTAAGATAAAGATCAAAACTATTTGAGAATTATAAAAACTCTAATTCGACCAAACAAAAAAAAAAAAATGACTCCTAAATAAATGAATTAAACAAAACAAAAAAAAAAAATGATGATGATGATGATGATGATGATGATCCATTCCGGTAGCACCTCACCATATCTATTTTGAAGCAATTTAGATATCAAACTACAACGATTTCCACTCTATTCCAATAATATTATTGCCACTGTTTTTTTTTTTTTGTTTTTTCTTTTGTTTATTTCCAAAAAACTCACCACACACATTCAACTAAATAATCTAGAAATGCACCGAAAATAAATCAAATAAACTAAATTCAACTGTTTATTTCCAATTCATCACTATAGCAACGCTAGTCTAATTGGTGTTAAATGTCCTTGAAATTCAAATTGCACCAATCGAATTGTTTTAAACAATTGAATTCATTATTAATCATTTTTCTCCAATGCTATAACTATGTTGATGAGAATTTCACCGAATAATGATGATGATGATGATGATGATGATTCTTGAATTATTTAGTTGAAGTTTATTGTTGACATACAAATTTACCACACAATCAAGATCAATACTGTATTATCATATGATAAGTAATATAGAGGGCGCTTCTATTATTATTATTATTATTATTATCATTATTAGAGCATAGCGGCCATTTTCTTAACTTTTTCTATCTTTCTTCCACAACTTGTTTAATATTCCGAATAAACAAAAACAGAAAAATAGAGAGAGAGATAGAGATAGATTGATTGTTGTCTCTTTTGCTCCCCCAAAAAACTTATGAATTATTCCGGATGCATTACATTTAAAAAGTTGACAAACAATGCTTAATGATCATTAATGATTATAATGATTGTCGATAAATGCAGAGCCCATTATACTTATATTTGAGATCGATCTATTTTTTTTTTTTTGTTTTTTTGACTTAAGTCTATGATTGATATTTTTCGATTTTTGAAGTCTCGATAGAATTTCTTTCTAGTTTCTATTTCAGAATTCATCCAATGTTTTTGTATTCCCTTTAATGTTTAAGTAAAGGTCGATCTTAGTGAAAGGGAGAGAAATCTATCTTTGTTTTTTATCAAGTCTCTTTATCAATAAATCGAGATAATATTTGTGTGTAGTTTTTTCGACGGTTAAATAAAATACTTATATTTAAATGGAATAAATGTTGAGAGAAGAGGGGGGGTTAGGGGGTGTGTTGTTGAATTTAAAGAGCAGGGGTTGTTAAAAGCTTCCATATATATGTATGTGTGTGTGTGTGTTGTTTGCTATAAGGGAGGGGGATGCGACCGCATAGAATCCACCACATAGAGGAAGAGCTTATACTTTGTGAATTTGACGTAATGCGATTTGGGGCGAGACGCGTTACCGATCCTAACAACTCTCTAGGGGTTGGTAGATATGTATTAAGGAAATTTACACGATCTTACCCCTTTTGATTCACAACCCGCTTTTTCCCTCTACTCTCAACTGCAAAAAAAAAAAAAAAATATTAACTCAAATACTATAGATAAATCTTGATTTTTCTTCTGTTGTAATTTTTTTGGTTTTGGGGTTATTTCAACCCCTAAAAGTAGTATTTTATTTCTATCAATAGATTGCGTGTTAAACTAACATAAGGTAAACACCTCGAAAGCATTAGTGGCCATTTCGAAGTTGTATTAACACTCTAAAATTACTCGAAACACCCCCCTTTGCTCCGTCAACCCCCCCTTCTTTCACGCATGCCGAAAAACAACAACAACAATATAGAAATTGATCCATAGTTTTAAGGTTGATTTTCGTTTATTAAGTTGGTAATAATAATGTCACTATATAGTTTCGAAACGAACATCGACCTTATATAGGTAGAGAGACGTCTAGTTGTTAGGGTAGGAAAAAAAAACCCACCCCCTCTATTCTATAAAGGGGTAGTGAGGGCGTCGTGGCGCTCACGCGATACCACCACTTCGAATAGTTATATGGCGAATTATCAACCCTTATTTTAGAAAATTCTAATGTCCATCTGAATTATATAGTTTTTTTTTTAGTATTATTTTTGGGGTTTTTTTGGAGATTTTTTTTTTTTTTTAAAGGGGGTTTGAAAGCTTTTGGCGAATCGTAGAGGCGTAAAGTGATGTTATTTGGGCGCCAGGCCGGCAACTCCTTTGACTTTCCGAATCGATGAGCCAAAAATTATACCGACAAGACAGAAGAAGGAGACACATAAACCGACCCTCTCACATAAGAAATAATAATAATAATAATAATAATAATAATAATAACGATGAAGAAGAAGAAGAATATTCAGAGGCCTAGATAACTAAGTTGATAGAACAAAAAATAAAAAATAAAAAATAAAAAATAAAAAGAGGAAAACAACAAAAATATAAGAAACGAAGAACAAAAAAAAAGAAACAAGCGAAGAAGGTTAATATCATAGTAGGCGACGCACACATAAAATTTTCGCTTGGTTTAATGTGCAAGAAAACGTATAATTCGGCAT